>MNCI01008572.1:1336229-1376567 GCA_015680685.1 Gnetum montanum
TTGTAGTCATCTGGCACCGTGTCTATTGTATTTACATTTTCGTCTGGGAATTCGGGTTCTATTGTACCTGGATCATGCCTTGGTGACGTGGTCATTTGATTTGCTATGGCTTGGCCTTTTACTGACAACTGTGCCATATAGTGCAGGTCAAACTTAGCTGTGATTGCCTTCCAACGGGCTATCCTGCTTGATTCGTAGATGTTTCCGGTTATAGCCCTAAGCACATTATCTTTGTAAATTATGTTAACTTGATTTTGGAAAAGATAATGTCGCCATTTCTTTAAAGAGAAAACTAAAGCTAAGCATGACTTTTCTACATCGTTGTATCTCTTTTCGTGGGCAACCATTGCATGACTCAGGTAGTATACGGGGACCTCAGTTCCGTCATCTCGTTTCTGGCACAACATGGATGCGATTGATGATTCTGATGTGGCCAGGTAGATGTAAAACGGCCTGTCGTTTTTGGGTGGGAATACGGTGGGTAACCGAGCGAGTGTTGTTTTAACGCTGTCAAATGCTTCTTGGCACTGCGGAGTCCATTCAAAATGGACATTCTTGCGTAGTAGGTGGTTCATGGGTGTGAGTTTTCCCGTCAAATTTTCTATGAACCTCCTGATGAACAGTAACCGACCCTATAGCCCTCGAAGTTCGGTTAGATTGCTAGGTGGGCTTAGGTTTGTGATGGCCTTAACCTTATCGGGGTCTACTCGTATCCCTGCCTCTGAGGCTACAAATCCAAGCATTTTACCCGTTTTGACGCCGAAGACACATTTCTTTGGGTTAAGCCTTAGTTCGTATTTTAGACAACGTTTTAATACTAAGTCAAGATCCTGTACGTGTTGTTCTGACGATTTTGATTTAACCACTATGTCATCTACATAATCATTGAGCGAGTGTAAGATGTAATCGCTGAAAATATATGTCATCGCCCTTTGATACGTGGCCCCAGCGTTCTTGAGACCAAAAGGCATCATTGTGTAACAAAAGGTTCCCCAAGGTGTCATGAAAGTAGTTCGGAGCTGGTGTTCTGGATTGATACGTATCTGGTTATATCCCGAGAACCCATCCATAAAGGATAACAAGGCATGCCCAGCGGTTGAGTCAACTAGTTGATCAATGCTAGGTAAGGGGAAGTCATCCTTTATGGTTACTATGTTAAGGTCCCGGAAGTCAATGCACAGGCAGATACTTCCGTTTTTCTTTGGGACTATCACCATGTTTGATACCCATTCGGCGTAATCAACAGCCCTAATGAAACCAGCTTAGTAAAGCTTGGTAATCTCACTACGAACTGCTAATGCCACCTTGGGTTTGACCTTTCGTGCTTTCTGTTTTACTGGCCTTATTTTTGGATCAAGGATGATGTTGTGCTGGACAATACGGGGGTCTAATCTGGGCATGTCTGTATAGGACCATGCAAATGCTTTCATGTTATCCCTAAGTACGTTTTCGATATCTTTAGCTAGATGTGGTTCTAGTAACGTACTTAATTTTAGGACTTTAGTTTCCCCATCGGACATGGTGATGGGTGTTTCGGTTAGAGGATCTTCAGTAATGTTTTCTGCTTCAATGTCGAGGGACATTGTCATTCCCTCATATTCGTCAACTGTTTGCTGTGTTGAAGCTATTGTTGCATCGTTTGCTGATGAGCTCGCATAGACGAGATTCGCATCGATATTCCTTTCAACCGCGCCATACGGTCCATCAATGACCAATGGTTTGGTTAGGCGCTTGTAATCCATTAGGCAAATTCCTGTCAATGAATGGAAAGCCTAGTAAGATAGCGGAGGCTGTTTTAGGTCTTCTGGCAATTTTTAATGTGCATGTATGAAAATGGATTGACGTAACAGTGGAAAGGCAGTTTAATGCCTTACCGGGTAACGAACGGCAGTTTAATGCCTTACCGGGCAACGAACGGCAGTTTAATGCCTTACTGGGCAACGAACGGCATTTTAATGCCTTACCGGGCAATGAACGGCAGTTTAATGGTTCATCGGGCAACGAACAGCAGTTTAATGCCTTACCGGGCAACGAACGACAGTTTAATGCCGAAATTTACGTTTTACATGGTTTATGTGTGTAAATTTTATATCTTTTTTTGAAAAATTTCAAGCGAATTCGAAAAAGCACGAAAAACGAGGCAAAAAGCAAGAAAAACAGAAAAGCGGCGGCGGCAGCGGCGTCAGCGTCAGCGTCAACGCGCTATAAAAGGGGAACAGGGGCGTCATTTTGTCATTTGACTTTTGGAGCGTGAGCGTAAACCGAGAACGTAACCCCAGCGTAGACGCCGAGCGAAAACCCCAGCGTAGACGTCGAGCGAAAACCCCAGCGTAAACGCCGAGAAGAAATCCCAGCGTAGATGCTGAGCAGAAACCCCAGCATAGACGCCGAGATGGGCAGAGGCAAAGAACTAGAGGGCTGAGGACAGAAAGGACCTGAACTGACGTTCGCGGAGGAGAGCCAGGCGATGCTGCAGTGTCTACCCCTCCCGAGCGTCCCCGCGTGGCCTGGATCTTCTGGCAGGTAGGCCTTTGACCCTGTTTCCATTGATTTCTAGTCTGTTCTTCGCAGCGTACAGTTAGCGTAGGGTTTCGGCGTATACGCCGAGCGTGAAGGGTTTGGAGTAATGTCGGCGTAGACGCTGCGTGTTATTTTCGGCGTAGGGCTTCGTTTCTGTTTTCGTAACTGTTTTCGGCGTGAAGGGTTCTATTTTTCGTACGCCCGGCGTATACGCCAAGCGTAACTGTTTTTCGTACGCCAAGCGTAACTATTTTTCGTACGCCCGGCGTATGCGCCGAGCGTGACTGTTTTTCGTACGCCCGGCGTATGCGCCGAGCGTGACTGTTTTTCGTACGCCCGGCGTATACGCCGAGCGTAACTATTTTTCGTACGCCCAGCGTATACGCCGAGCGTAACAGTTAGAAAAATTTTCTGTGAACGTCTAATTTTTAAAATAAAGTTTTGGATATTGATCCTTGGTGCTGTTTTAATGGTTTGCAGAAACATTGAGCCTCCCCTTCTAGTGATTGAGTTAGTTAGGGTTTTGACATGGTTTGGTCCTTTGGAGGGTGGTGACCCGACCCCGAATTTGGTCGTTGAGCACAATGGGGTCTGGTTCCAGGACGGGGCCTGCGAATTTTTGGCCTTCTTGCTGGATCATTTTGACGTCGTGGTTTGGTCTCATCTAGGCGGAGATGTAGCACGGAGTATTATTGAGGCTATGTTACCCGTCGCAGCGAAAGGCGTCAGGATGTTTATGGAGGACATTGATGAAGGGCCGCTTGTCGCCGAGGGTGTTCCCCCCGGTGGTCCGAAATCGACCTGTCCGTTGACCCGTGTGTGGGACCAGCTGCCGCGGGGCCCCAACTACATCAACAACACATTGTTCTTAGCAGGTCGTGCGCACACTTTGTTTCAGAATCCCCCTGGCACAGTATACTGGGTGGAAAGGTAATTTCGTCTTAGCTTTGGTTGTTCCTTTCTTTCTCACATTCAAATACTTACTCTCGTTTCGACACATGTTTTCGCTTTCCCGCAGGCCAGAAGTTACGCCAGATGGGGCTTACACGGGTGATGATGGGATTGGATTGGTGCGTACGGCCGTGGAAGTGTTCATGGTGGGTCCTACCCTTCGCGGGATCATCTTGGCCCACACTAGGGACGCCATGAAGAACTTCCCTAAGAGATTTTCAAAGGCGTTTGCACAGTGCACTGCACGTGGCTGGTTGCATGCCGACTGGGCCCCTAATGGGCCAATTTTCCCATCTACTTCCGATCTGGGCGAAGCCTCAAGGTCCAACACTGAAAGTAAGTGGCAATGTTTCCTAGATGTCGTGTTTGGTTTGGTTAATTGCCAAGTGTCAAGCTAATATGAAGGTTTTGGGTTTGCCTTTACAGCTGGTGCCACCTCTGGCAGGGATTCCGTTGTGACTGGGAGGACTGAAACTGCTCTCTCAATGAAATTTGTTGAAACCAGTGCCGCTCAGAAGTGGTTGCGCAAGAAGGCTTCGCCATCTATTGTTGCTTGTTTGGAGCATGCCAGCCTCATGGCACTCTTTGTGGCCCCTAGCCCAAATGTTTCTATAGCGGAGATGATCAGGATTGTAGATTCATTTGATAGATCCGTCTCTTGCTATAGCGCCCGTATTAGGGGCGTTAAAGTAATTTTTGAATTATCACCTCAATTTCTCACGGATTTGTTTGGCGTACCTACTAATGGCGTAAAAGTTGTTATGGACAGGACGCATAAAGAAATTGACATGATCCGTGGTTTAGAGGATTGGCTAGGGGTGAGGAAGGGTGCTAAAGGGTTCCCTATGCAGGGGAGAACGAAGGTTGAGGAAGTCAACGAACTTTATCCCCTATTTAGAGCGCATTTGTTTCCGAAGACTCTATAGTCTCGGTGTTGAAGTAGTGCGAGTCATGCACACTATTCTGGAGGCTGGCGTGCGTTACAACTGGGCAGAGTTTTTATTGTCAGGAATGACCAAAGAGATAGAGCGGCTGCATTCAAACATAGAGGCGCAGTCTCATTTTACCTTCGCTTTCTTCGCTGGCTATATTCGTCGCTTGGCTGAATTTTTGGTGGTTCGTGGGGAAAACAAATTTGTTTTGCGTGATAGGTACCAATTATCTCGCCCCTGGGTGAACCACTTATTTGACACAGCCAAGTCCCAAGATGCCCCCGAGGGGATTGATGAATCCCTTACGATTACCACGGGTGGATCGTCTGGCCCCTCGCTCCACACACGCGATAGCCTAGGGGTGGAACCTGATGAAGTACCCCCTACTGCAAGGAAGGCGGAGCGAGTGGTCAAGGAAACGATAGGCAAAGCGAAATCTAAGTTGGGGAAGCGCGGTAGCACGGCTGAAGGCACCAGTGAGATTGAGCAGCCCAGAGTGAAGCGGATTCTATTTAAGATTCCTGGTAAACTTTTTATTTTTATTTCAATAGTTGTAACGATCACCGGTTGTATGCAACTAACTTCATTTGTTTTGAATTGAGCAGTCAAGAGACACGATCTGCGGACTATACCAGAAGACGAGGAGTTAACCGACCTGACAGGAGGAACTGAATTGCTGGGGGAGGAAACTGACAGAACTGGAGGTACTGAACCCCTAAATGATCAAGTGGAAACTGAAGAAATGTTCAATAGCTTTCTTACAGGAGACCTTGATCTTGGAGACCCCCCGACACAGGATGAGATCAGAGGGAACGGTATGTCTCTTTACTCAGTTATGTAGCCTAATATATTCCTGGATTACCTTATTGTGAATTTTTTTGTCTGACTTAGAGGAGAGCGAGACCATCCCAGAGAAGGAGTCAGAGATCCCCCTCGAAGTGCCTCCAAAGGCGAGCGCCTCACGCACTGATGGACCTTTTACTTGGATGGAAATGCCAAGTAAAAGGGATTTCGTAGCTGGGGTGGCCGAAGAGGTTGTCGAGCAGATCGAACGGATCAATCCTGACATAGGTATGGATGCATCCAAAGATTTTTACTATGTTAGAGTTTTATGCCTAATTCTATTTGTTCTAACGTTTGTCTTTTCCTATGGACAGGTGCCCAACGGAGGTGGGACCCGTCCGAACCCGTCGATATGGAGAGTTTGCCTACACTATCCCCTGAAATTGAACAAGTACCTAGACCTGTTTATGAAGAGGTAGCAGAGGGCTTCGTTCACAATGCCAAAACGGTATGGACGTGTAGGAGATCCATTGAACAATTGTGGCTCCAAATCCAGGCGAAAGAGAAGGAGAATTCTGCATTGTCAACGGAACGTGACGATCTCAAGGCCCGATATGAGTTCGCCGCAGCTAGATTAAATAATGATCGCGCTTGACGGACCTCCGAGGTCACGTATACAAGGTATTGGAACCTTTTCAATCGCCATGCAGGGCTGATACGGAGGCTAGGGGAGCGCAGAGCCCAAATTGATTTGTTGAACACCAAATGTCAAGATTGGAAGGCTTTCGCCTCCAAAGTTCGCAAATGGCGGCAAGATGAAAAGAACCACAAGCACCAATACAAGAAGTCGCTAAAAGAGGTTTCTATTGAGAAGCGACAGTTAGAGATGTTTGTGGAGGGTCTTGGTCTGCGCTCCGCCTTTGACACCTTCGCCCAGAACACAATTGTAGAAATGGAGTCTCCTAAAAGGCGGATAACGACAGCCTCTAGGGAGGTGTCGGTGGGCGAATTCCCTTTGAAACGTCCCACCTGGTCAGACGTTGACAAAGGAAAGGCTCTGGCTGATACCGACTTGGGTCTCGATGGGACGGACTGGGCAAGTGTTCCTGAAGAGGAGATCCTACGGCGGCTCGAATTCGGCTTGGGGGGACCTCCTATGGTAAGCGTTTTGTCTCCTTTTGGAGTTAATTGATTGACTAATGTTTAAAATTTTGACATTCGGTCATTTTTTTTTGTTGATTATTTCCTCTTTGGTCTTTTCAGGATGAAGGTGGGGATGAGATTGGAGAAGCTGGCCCCAGTGGAGCAAGGACCTCTGATGCTGGTGGACCCGAGGAGGACGATCCTCATGCCCCAAACGCTTAGCATTTTAGCATTTTTCATTTTTCAATTCAAACTTATACTGAAAGTGTAACTTGAACATTATGAAATGAACAGAGATGGTTGATTGTATATAATAACATGCATATATATATATTTTTTTTTTGTTGTTGGTTTTGGGTTTAACATGTTGTAGAAATGTAAAATATTTTGGTTTATTTTCTTTTTTAATAGCAATACAGGAAGTGATTATCAAAGTAGAACGAAAAGCAAGTACTAGTTTATGGCCATTTCGGGCCCCATGCGTAGTTTATGGCCATTTCGGGCCCCATGCGTAGTTTATGGCCATCTCGGGCCCCATGCGTAGTTTATGGTCATCTCGGGCCCCATACGTAGTTTATGGCCATCTCGGGCCCCATNAACCTGGATAGATTTTTCGGCTAACCGATCATTGCTGATCATGGCTAGTTTTATGTCATTGCGGACATGATAGTTTAGTGTCATTTCGGACCGGGAGTGGTATTTAATTGTTTTTCTTATTTTATCGTAGTTTAATGTCATTTCGGACTTTTTATAGTTTAACGTCATTTCGGACTAAGAGTGATAAGATCACTTCAGCAATTTTTTGATCTTTTTCGCTTTAATGTTAGACGATTTTTCAACCGGTATGATCCAGTATTCAGTGTCACCTTCGCTGATTACATTAAATGGCAATTCAGCCCAAGGGGCCTCCGATGGAGTGTTTTCTGTGTTACCCCTTTCGGATATTTCAGTGTCCCTAGGGAACTCTATATTAGTTTCTACCCGAGGAGGCACAAACGTTTCTGTTTGAGGAGGTTTTTACTCCACGTCGGAGTATTATTGCTTACTGATGATCGTAGATTTTTGTCATTTTGGCTAGGCCCTTCAAGTTCGACTTTCGAGCCTTGGTCCATGTCCATATGCGATGAGATAATAGGTGTAACAGCTTCGCCATGTATGACGATTTCTCCACCTTCATAAGGTAAATGGATTTCTTGATGGATAGGGGAAGAGACAGCTCTCAGTTGGGCTAACCAGGGTCTTCCCAATATCAGGTTAAATCCTGGCATCTCGTCCACTACGAGGAATTCAGCAGATGTCGGGAATTGATCTCCCGCTATAAAGTCTAAGGTTATTGAGCCTTTCACCATTACACGTGATCCACTGAATGACTTTAAACATGTGGTCGTGGCTGGTTTTAGTAGCTCAGTAAGCCCCAGCTGCTCGATAATGTGGTATGGCACGACGTTTGTCGCAGCTCCATCGTCTACATGGACTCTATGTATTTTAAATCAGTTTATGCAGATTGTTATGAACATGGGAGCTGTTTTCACCTCCTTCGTTCTTTTATTAATCTTGATGTTGTCATCGTGGAAGTTTAGAGGTTTGGGAGTAGTCCCATGGGGTGAGAACATCACCGCATGGATGGAGGATTCATTTGGGGGTAAATCCTTGCTCACCGGGATTGATGTTAACATGCACACTAAAGCTTCCCGATGGGTTTGAGATGTCAGAACCAAGTCATACAAGCTTAGTGAAGTGTTTTTTTGTTTTAATGCTTGCATGACTTGTGCCAAGGCGGTTGCGAAGTTTTCACTGTTTGGGGTATTTCTATCGGTGCTGATTGGATCCATTGGACCCAATAATTTTATTTCCCGTTTGGTTGGTTTGTCAGTTTTCGGGGCTATCGTTTCGGATGACTCATGCTTTTCAGATGACTCGCCTTCATTTCCTGTGCTTGGTTGATCGGTAGATGATGACATGGGCACGGAGTTGAGGGGAGTGGGCTTAGGTGGCCCCAGAGCTAACCTTTGGCGCTCATTCTCCATACGTTCACACGCAAGTCTATCTCTGGGACGTTCTTGCGTGCAGCGTGGGGGTGCCGTTGGTTTTGGCATTTCGGTTTGCGCTGGTAGTTTTACCACATATGGGGTTGGACGAGGTGACTCTTGTACTGCTGGATGTGCTTGGTTAGAGGGTTGGACAGGCACCCTAACAACGTAGGGCTTAGGTTGGGGTTGTGTTTGTGACACAGCGTCTTGGTAGTCCTGGGGACCTTTGGGTATTCTAATGACAAATGGAGTTGGTTTGGGCGAAGGTTGGGCCTCCGCTGTTGCGGTTGCTGAGGGTACTCGGACCACAAAAGGAGTAGGCCAGTTATTCGGAGTTTGTGCGTTTAGGGGAGTGACAGGAGGGACCCGCACCACATATGGATTGTCGCGTGTCGTGGTGTTAGGTGTTGCCACTGCCGGGGGTATCTGAACGACATACGGTTGTTGTAAAGGATGGGACGGTCGGGGTGCAGGTGTAGGCGCAGGGACAGGCGTGCAAACTACAAAAGGTTTGTTGGATGTTGGCCGCGTATATTCGGGAGATATGGTGTTAACGTAAGATGGCTCAGAATCATCGTCAAGGCAGACTGTACTGATGGTGTATGGTGCCTCTTTAGTGTTTAAAGGGTCTTTATAGACTCCCATAGCTTGATTTTGCGGTTGAATCGGGTTTGCTTCGTCGAAGGTGATTTGGCCTTCATCGATCATTCGCTGCAGGTCCTGCTTCAAGGTGAAACAGTAGTCTGTTCCGTGCCCGTTTCGTTGATGGTAATCGCAAAAGCGATCCATCCTGAAGCCTTTAGGTACAGGGGGCTCATCCGGCATTGCTAGGCTTGGGTTCTGAACGAGTTGACAGAACCGGTCATGTCTCTGGATGGCCGCGGGAGATAACTGCTTATGCTGCATTAAACCGGCCTTTAGGAGCTGGTCAAAAAGCAGGGATGGCTTCATGGGCAGGGGTGTATATTGAGAGGGTTCTTTCCTCTCAAAGTTGCGTGTGCGGTTCGCTGGATTATGCTGTGGCGATGGTTCTTGCGCAGTCGTTGGAGTTGGTTTGTTGTAATTAGCAGGGGTTTGCGGCAGCCTAATTTGTTGTTGTGCCCCTGCTATCGATGCTATAGTCGTTTTAGCCTTTTCTTTATCTTTTTTAGCATGTTAATTCTTGAAGGCTACGTAAGCCGGGTCATTGTTGTTTTGGGCTGCTTCTTCTATGTTTTTAATTTGCTCAAAGGCTTGGTTGAGATTGCGCGCGTTTAGGTAGTACAGCTTGGATTTAAAGAAATCTTTGACGGCTCCTTTCAAAATAGTGAGCAGGTATGTCTGGGAGATTTCCTCGTGCAGCTCATTGAGGGCTGCGCTCCACCTCTGAATAAATTTCTGAACCGGTTCAAGGAGTGTCTGCTTGACCTGCATCAGGCTATCTAGGGTGGCCTCAGGTTTCAGGTTATATTTGAACCTAGTCACGAACTGGTGTAGTAGGTTTTCCAAGGAGGAAACAGAGTTTTTTGGGAGCACCCTATACCAATCGAGTGCTCTCCCCGAGAGGGATATGGGAAACACGCGAAGAATTGCATGGGGCCATGCTTGTAGTAGTGCGCACTCTAACCTAAACGTTATTAAATGCGCGTTAGGATCTGTCTCCCCATTATACTTGGTCAGCGTTGGCAGGGAGACGCCCTTGGGTAGAGTTAAAGGCGGGACGGAAGAGCTGATGGGGGCATTGTTATAGAAGTCTACTACCTTCAATTCCCCGTCAGCGGTCGTCTTGAGGCGTTTTACCTCGTCGGTTAATTCCTGCATCATTCTTTTGGCATCTGCCCAATCTTGAGCGCTTAGGAGCATGGCGGTTTGGCCTTGTGACAGGTTGTATGGGTTAGACTGTTGAACCGTGGATTGGAAGGCTGAAAGTTGCATTGTTGGTGGTAGCGTTTGTGGGAAGTGTACAGTAGATGGCACTAGGGGCACTACATTATAGAGAGGAGGTTGTTGCTGCTGTGGTCGTGACTGTGCCTGAGGCACATGAGCTGGTGAAAACGTGTGGGGTGGTACATAGTGGTGGTAAATCTGGTGCGACGTCATGCCCATCATCGGCCATTGTCCAGCCATGTTGTATGAGGAGGCCCCTTGTTGGGTTACGGCAGTGAAAGGGGGTGCATGCGTTTGGACATGCGGGATGTAGTGGGCAGATGTGGACACAGGTATAACGTGTGGCATTCTTACCACTTGGGACTAGAACGTCACCCCCATGTTACTGTGAGGGGGCAGTGCTTGGGAGGATGAACCTGCAGCTGTAAAAGGGAAGGAGTTGGGCAAAGGGTTGCCCTGGGGAGGGACTTGGGCTGACACGGATGTTTCTTGTAACAGTGCTTGGGTGTGGGCAGAGTTAACGAGTTGGAGGGGTATGGTCTCCCCTACGTCCGGGTTAAATATGCGGTTCATGTGGTTGTGTGGACTAAGAGTATGATAGGAGTCTTCATGCTCAGATTGCGCAGCGAATTCGTCCTCTTCATCCCGTTGTGGGACTGCCGTAATTTGGTCTAGCGATTGGCTCCTGTGCAGAAGGAGTTGCGTAAAGAGTTCCGAGAATTGTTCTGGAATGGGGATTACGTCGTATGGGGAAGGGATGAATTCATATCCCCCTCTGTAAAAGATTTCAAATTGCCTTTTTACTTCCATTTCAGCCTGGTCTACTGCCAGGCCAGCCTGCATCTTAATGCAAATGAAGTTATACTCGTCTTGGCTTATAATGTTAGCGGCAGGGTCTCTCCCTTGCAACCTCAACGATCGACGGGGCCCCATTGTGGATTGCCCTCCCATATGTTGTGTGATAGATTGTTAGGCAGCCGTTGTGTCTGAGATGTTAACGTTCTGGGTAGTAGCAGCGGTGATGTTGATGGGATTCATGATGATAGATGGTTCAAATGCGCGAGATTGATGCAGATAATGTAGTGTATGTGACTGGCGTAGACGAATCTACTAGGTATGCAGCGTAAACGCTAGCGTAAGCGTGCAGCGTATACACTAGGGTAAGTATGCAGCGTAAACGCTGGCGTAAGCGTGCAGCGTATACGCTAGGGTATGCAGCGTAAACGCTGGTGTAAGCGTGCAGCGTCTACGCTAGGGTAAGTATGCAGCGTAAACGCTGGTGTAAGTGTGCGGCGTATACGCTAGGGCTTGTGCAACGTAAACGTTGAAGAATCGACAGCGTAGACGCTAGGTCGGGGGTTTGAACACGGCAGCGAAGATGCTGATGAGCGTATACGCTGAGGAACGTGAAGTCTGTTTAGCGAAGAGGCCCTCCTTCTAGTGCCAAAAACTATGCTGACCGAAATCGTCGGTGCGAGGCTGGAACGTTACGGGCACCGAAAGATCAGCGGACAAGCACAGTCGACCCTGCCTCCGCTTGAGGGCGAGCTGGAGTGGACGAAGGCAGAGTGCCTTGAATGGTCTACACACGGATCAAACAAGGACTTCCCCGAGCGCCACCGAAGTGTTATACGCTGGGTTATGTGTAAAACAGGGCGTAAACGGCGAAACAGGCGCAGAGAGCGTAAGCGTAGAGGGGCGTAAACAACGTCGAGCGTGAACAGCGTAAACAGAGATAGGCCCAGCGTAAGCGTATACAGGCGTAAACAGTGTAAATAGCGTAAACAAGTACAAAGGGCGTAAACAGATGCAAACGGTGTAAATAGTGGGCGTACACGGACGCTGACGGAGCGTAAACGTAAGCAGGCGTAAACGAAGCGTGGGCCAAATTAACGTAAAACTGTAAAAGAACTTGCAATAAGCGTGAACAGTGGATTATAGAGTTGAAATGTTGTGCACCGGTCTAACGCAGTTGTGTAGGGACACAAGGCGGACGTAAAGCCCCGGTGGACGGAGGGATGCAGCCGGCTGACATGATAGGCGGAGCGCGAACTGTGCTCAGCGTACAGGACTTCCAGCGTAAGCGTAAGCGTAAGGGGGTTTCTGCAGCGTAATTGCTCTGGGCTTGCCCTGGTAAATTTTTGCGGACCTAGTAAATGCGAAAAACTGGGCTATTTATAGGGGTAGGGTTATCGGGAAAATCGGACTGGGAGACACGTGGCGTATAGACCGGGCGTTACAATTTAGAAACATGGTATACGCTGGGCGTAGACGGATAGATGCTGGCGTATACGCTGAGGCGTATACGCTAGTGAATGTTGGGCGTATACGCCGAAGGATGTCCACTTGCTTCAATCCTTGCTCTTCGGTGTAATCTTCATGTTGCCATTGGAGATCTTGTCGTCGAGCGTGTGCATCTACCGTACCTGGGCGTGTACGCCAGAGAGCCAGGCGTATACGCTGGGCATAGACGCCAGGCGTATACGCTGGGCGTAGACCCCGAGCGTAGACGCCGGGCATAGACGCTAGCACACCACGGTTTAAAGCTGGGCGTATACGCTGGCGCAACATTTAGAACCAGATGTTTCGATTTTCAAGATTACCCTGTGTGACTTCAAATGTAGCCGAAGCCGCCTGTGGGTCATGGGGATTTGCTTCTTGTCAGACAGATGCTAAACTTAAAGATTTTTGTGGTGTTTCACATCCCCTTAGCATTTGATATAATCCCTGTTTCCAAACACCATCATCAACTTATATCTCAGCTTCTTATGGCAAGATGTCAAGCCTTACAGCCACCTTTGATAGAGCCTCAGAGTGGAGATGAGGAAGATGATTTCGAAGCCAATCTGAGCATGGGGATTCATACCTTATCGTAAGTCCCCACGCCCATACAAATCCATTATTCCAACCCTTCCTGGAAGAAACTATGCTTCCTCCTTCATCTGCAAACACTCGAGCACCAGTTTCCCGATAAGAAGTACTTGCTTCCATTCCCACCTTCTCCATGCCCAACATTCAATTTGATACATCCACTTCCATCATACCTCCACAAGTACAATTCCAACAACCCCCTCCTCAAACCAATGCAAGTTCAATCTTCCAACCTTAGGTAATTGGGATGCCATCTGTCATACCAGCTTCCACATCCACCCATTAGATACCACAAGTGCAAAATCATGGAGCACCATTGATTACTTTAGCCCAACACATTTAGGGTGTTACCTCACAACCTATGGCTAGGTAGTGAGTCTCACCAGCTATTCAACAAAACCAACCTACCCACTATAATGTACCACATCCTACAATCTCATCTCGAAATGTTGCTACATAACAATAATCGACAATCCAACAATCTCCCTTTCCACAAACGATGCAACAATCAAATTATTATCAATCACAATCCACTCAACCCACTAGTCTGCCTACCACCCAAGAGTGGATAGACACAAAAAAATGATGCACTCATTAACCGAGGAGTTAAAGTGCCTTAAAACTATAAACACTGAAGAAGTCAAGGTGTTGGACTTCTATTAAGATGACCCAATCCACCCTTTAATTCCACCACTAACCTTGCCAAAGGGAATCTCATTGCCTCAACTAACCAAGTACAATGGAGAGGGAGATCCAAACACCCATCTGGTAACATTTCATCTAGAGTGTCTATTGCTTCAAGCCTGGCCTCATGCAATTCTACGTGTATTTGCTATGTCCCTAATGGGAAAAGCTTTAGACTGGTACCAAACTCTACCCCGTAACTCCATATCCTCCCTAGAAGATTTGTTACATCAGTTTTTTACCCACTTTAAATATAATCTAAAGCCTAAAGCCACACTAGATAGCTTGATTCAGATCAAATAGGTGTCGTTAGAACCCATGCAAAAATTTATCCAAATGTGGAGTGCAGCCCTCAATGAACTTCACGAGCCCATCCCTAAAACATATCTGGTTACCATCGTTAAAGCGGCCGTGAATGAATTTATTAAATCAAAACTTTATTATTTGAATGCCCAAACTTTGAGCCAAGCATTTGTGCAAATTAAGAACATAGAAGAGGCAGCGCAAACAAGTAACAACCCAGCTTATTTGACCTTTAGGAACCAACATATGAGAAAACATAAAGATAAATCCAAAATGACATTAGCGGCAGTGGCAAAGATAGCCCAACCTAACAATCCAAGATAGAAAGGAAACAAACCTGTTGCTCCAACCGGCCATGAGAGAACCACACCTATGCCTACACCTGAATCTTCCTCAAATAAAAACACCAACATGGGTCATGCTAGTACATTCAAACAAAAGGATCCTACCTAGTATACACCCTGGCCTATGAAGCCTTCATAATTGTTAGATCAACTTCTAAAGGCTAGGTTAATCAAGCATAAACAAATGTCTCCTGCGATGTCTCAAAAACATGATTGATTCTATGATTTGGCCAAGAACCCAGCTTTAGCAATAGCTAATGAGCCCCCCATTCCAAGAGGCTTTAGGTTGGACAGGTTTTGTGAATATCACCAATGGTGTGGGCACGGAACTGACTACTGTTTCACCTTAAAATAGGATATACAGTGCATGATTGATAGAGGTGAAATAGTATTTGACGAGGCAAACCCAGTAAGGCCCCAAAACCAACCCATGGGAGTCTACAAAGATCCTCTCAATACTAATGATGCACCATACATTATTAACACTATCCATGTGGAGAATGAACAGGACATCCCACGAAAGCCTTTTGTAATCCACAAGCCTTCAAAAAATACATCTACCTCAACATCTCCTCAAACTCCTTTTGTCATACACATGCTCCCCGCACCACAAAAACCATTCTTCATCCACATACCCCCTTCTGTTGCAACAGCGACCACACCACCAGAAAATCGACCCACTCCCTTCATGATCCGAGTATCAAAATACCCTAACATGCAACCCTCTACCATTCCCCTGCAACCCCTACAAGAGCATCTTGCCGACAGGCTTACAAGAGAGCACCTAGAGAAGGAAAGTCACAAGTGTAGAGTAGGACTACCGAAGCCCATACTGCTAAATGTTGTTCCTATGATTCCATCTACTGGTGAGCCTAGCACAAGTCATCAAGACAAGAACACCGGCACTCACAGGGTCCTAAACTCAACATCCCTAGCTACCAACACAAAAATCCCTCCATGAGAGATACGAATGTTGGGCCAAATGGACCAAGTCTCCATAGACAAGAGTGCCCCAAATGGTAAGGACCTAGCGAGTGCATTGACCCAAGTCACATAGGCTTTGAAACAAAATAATACTTCCTAAAGCCTATATGATTTAGTAATGACTTCATAGGTACATCGGGAAGCTCTTGTGCATATGTTGACTTCGATTCCTGTTAGTGAGGACCTTCCTGCAGAAGAGCCATCCATTTATGCAGTACTGTCCCTACAACCTCAAGAATCCAGGACCACATCCCTAGAGTTTTATGCTAATGACATCAAGAGAGATGAAAAAATGGGAGAGGTAACTACAGCTCCTATGTTCATAATGATACAAGTCAACCATTTCAAGATACGTAGGGTGCATTTCGATGATAGTGCAACAACGAATGTAATACCCTTTCCTGTCATTAAGAAACTGGGGCTTATAGAGCAAATACAGCCCACAACAACTTCTTTCCTAAAATCCTTCAGTGGTTCCCATGTCGTAGTGAAAGGTATGGTTACCTTGGATTTTGTAACAGGGGACCAATTCCCCACATCGGCTGAATTCATAGTGGTCAATGAAATTTTGAGATTCAATCTAATTCTAGGACATCCTTGGCTAGCTCAACTTGGAGCTGTATCCTTACCAATCCATCAAGAAATTCACCTACCTTATGAGGGCGGTGAAATCATCATACATGGGGATACGACAACATCACTTACTTCCTCACACTTAAGAATGGATCAAGGGTCAAAAATTAAATTCTCTGAGCCTAAATAAGGAACCATGAGCATACTTCAAGACATGAACCCAACACTAACTCATGATCCTAGTAAAACTAAGGAAGCAATCGAACAACACAAACATATAAGCCATTCCCACTTACATCTCTTGGTCGAAATTACCCTTTGACATCACTAGTGAAGGGGAAGGTGAGTATAAGATCGTGCCTACATGCCCTACCCCTCACGTCAAACTATGAAGGATTAAAAAGCAACTTAATGGTTAGGGCGAACCACCCCCAGGCGTCTGAAATGATGTTAAACTACCAACCGTCTGGTACGACATTAAACTGCCAACAAATGTCTGCAATGATGTTAAACTAGCCATGGTCAGAAATGGCAGATTCCTTTTTAAGCTCCCTAAAACTATTATTACTTTTGGCCCACTATGGCCTAAAACTAGTGATCCTTCTTTCTTTAACATAGATGTGATAGTCCATCATGACTTTAAAATGATGTATATGGCCTGAAATGGCTTTAAACTAGAGCTAGCATGTTACAAATGCACAAACTCTCATTATGTTACGTTAAATTTTCGTTTACAAGTTACAAGTTACAATTTCGATTCATGCCTTCTCATTACTTTCCTTTTTATAAATATTTGATTCACATTCTATTCTCTCATTTTACATTCACTACACGCATATGTTCACGATAATGCTTGAGAAAACAAATAAAAAGAGAAAACATATAAAAATAAAAAATATATATTGAACATCAATATGGTAATAAAATTCCAACACATTAGATCCATATTATTACATTTGACCATCAAACATCCAAAAATCCAAAACATTTAATAGCTAAAGCCCAATTAACAACAAGCTCATGGAGGGGGTTGGTCCCCAAGATCCTCTTCATCATCCGCTCTCGCTCCACTGGGGACAGCTCCATCACTAACATGTCCCTATAACAGAACAAAAAAAAATAGGTAAGAGTAATAAAGTAACTCATGAATACAAAACCAAGAAAAACAGTAAAACTAACAATGAAAACAATAAAACTATACAAAGATAAGTGCCATAATAAAACACTCATAAGTGAGGAGGGCCTTAAGTTGGCCTCCAAACGCCGTAGAATCTCCTCTTTAGGCACATTTGCCCAATCCTCCTCTAGGCCAAGATCAATACCAGCCAAGGTTTTACCCTTGTCCACCGAGGTCCAAGTAGGATGCTCAAGAGAGAACATGCCTCGTTGAAGCCTCTCCAGAAGTAGTGGTAATGGTTCTCTCAGGAGATCCCTCCACCTCAGTGCACTCAGCAAACCTATCATAACCAGGACGCAAGCGAAGCCCATCAATGAACATTTCCATCTGACGATGTTCAAATAACTCTTCCTTTAACCATTTCTTGTACTGATGCTTGTGATCCTTTTGGTCTTGACCCCACTTTCATACTTTAACAGCAAAGGATTTCCAGTCATGACATTTCCTATTCAGCAAATCCATATATGTCCTTTGTTCAGCTAGATCTCATGTCACTTGCACTTTGCTATTCAAAATCATCCAGTAAAGCACATAGGTGATTTCAGATGTATGCCAGGTGCTATCACTAGACAGCCTAGCAGCAACAAAGTCATAACAAGATTGGAGATCCCTCTTTTCCTCTCTCTCCTTTTCTAGTGCTTCCTTCAATGAGTGCACCTCGTCCCGTAGATACTCAACTGAATGCCTACAAGTCCAAAGCAACTTAGCGTTCTGTACGATGCAACTAGAAACTGCATCATAGACCTTTCTAGGGACTTGATCAATACTCCTTGGCAATTCATGGAGGGCATCAATATGAGTTGCCTTAGAAGGATCCCATTGAAGCTTGGCGCCTACAAGTGTAAGTACCACACACATGAATTAGCTATAATAAAAAAACGAATGAATGCAAAGAAACACAATAAACCGAGACACTTAGCATAATACGTAACACAGACATACCTAGTTTTGGATTAGCTTGTTGTAGGCGAGAAACCACATCATTAATGATGTCTGCGACAAAATCCATTTTACTAGGCATCTTAGGCCATGGCCTTAGCTGGTCAGTAAAGGTGGGACAAGCATGGGAGGTCACCTCAATTGGGGCCTGTGACCCTGACACCTCTGCACAGGATGTATGTGCCTCAGAAATCTCAGCATCTACTCTGATGTTAGGAAAAATTAAGATAATAAAAAAACACATAAAAACTAAAGGATACAAAAATATGTATTGAGCTAAAAAGGAACATACCAAAAAGCCCTTTTCTGGTCAGCTTGGGCGGATCACCAAGTTGCAAAGATCCATCGAAGAAACCGTCGAAGACACCTCTTCCATTACTTGAATGTTTAAGTGCATCCAAAGCCTCCGCAAGCTTCGTCCCCATGATGCTTGTCATATCTTCCTCTTGCAGGATAGGAAGTTCTTCGATCGGTTCTTCCCTTTCTTTTCCTTCTTCCTCTGGCCCTGTGACAATCACTTCAGTTTCAACCATCGGGGCCAAGACTTCTCTCTCCCTCTCAGGACTTTCCTTGATAACACCAGAATCCTAGCATTAGTATCACATAGCATATATGTACATTTAACAAACATGTAAACTAAAACAAAATAAATAATAAAAAAATATAATATATAATAATAAAATAAAATACTTACCCTCCACTAGCAGTACGAAGCAGATCCTCTTCGCTCTTGGTGGTCTCACCTCTGGGGCAAGCTCCCTTGGGCATTCATTTCTCTTCACCTTTGCCTTAGATCTCCCAACAGTCTCACAGATTAGACATTTAGCCCTATTAATAGACATGTGCAATATAGGCGGTTCCAATCCCAAGCTATCAGAAGAATGATGGGAATGACTAGTTGCACCCCTGATAGTAATAGACACTGATTCTTCGATGCCTTCAGGTGGGTTTTGAGATCTAGTGGTGCTAAAAAAATGGTGAATCTAGGGGTGGGACAACTATGAACGATCCCTCAATATATAACAGCTATCACCATAAACTACTAGGAACTCAGCAAACCTATGTAGGTACCCTGCGAAGAAGGTGAATGTGAAGTGGGATTTGGCATTGATGTTTGAACACAACCTAACAATCTCTTCACAAAATCCAAATCCAAGAAACTATGCCCAGTTATAACACATGCCCATCTCTACGACTACACGTATGACACATGTGGACTCGATCCCAAGGTTTCTTCCTTGAGAAAGAGATTTAGGGAATGCCCGTGCTCGAAAGAGAGGGTACAAGAAGTTCACCTCCATTGATCAAGTATCATCTCACATGGAAAAACCTTTAGGACCCCGAAACACACCTAACCAGCCTTCAAGTTCCTTTATAATTTGGCTTTCTTTGGTTGCTTTATCCACTGCCACTTTGGCGCCATCCATAGGCATGCCAAAAAGATCGAAAAGGAACTCAGTGATCAGGTGGAAAGATACCTTGACTCCTCAAATCCACGTAGTAAAATGGGAAGCATCATCATTGAAAGAATCAACAATGGTGATCATCTTAGTCACTGGAACATTAGGAGTCAAATCAATGAACAAGTCCATCAGACTTGCCCAGGTAAGGCGGCTGATGATCAACACAGAATCTTTCATCTACAACCATTGTTGTGACTGCTCTACCTCCCCATATTTCATAAAAAGCATGGCCTCAATACGCCCTGTTATAATGGTAACTTCATCAAAGGAGATGACTGCTGTAAGAAAAAAGAGAAACATAGAGCAAAAGGTTAGAAAAATAGTACATGATGATGCAACAAAGAGAAAATGGAGTCTAGAATGTGATCATTTACCATCAGTAAATGGCGTAGGCACATTAGGTGCAGGATCAATTCTCTGGGGAAAAATTGGCCCATTAGAGGACCAATCCTCATGCAACCAACCATGAACTTAATAGCGTTCAAAAGCCCTTAAAAATTTCTTATCGTACTCAACAATAGTCGCTTTTGTCTGGTCCAATACCGCAGCATGAAGAATGGGGCCCACCATGAATGTCTCCAATGCTGTGCACGCTAAAGCAAGTCCACCGTCATCATCATGCAACCCATTCTCATCAAAATGAGGCCTGCATAGAAAAATAAGATTTATGCATAGACAATAGTATAATTTTAAAGGAATCAAAAATTAAGCAAAGCACAAAAAGGCATACCTATCCACTCTATATACTGTCCCAAGTGGGTTCTAGAATAGAGTGTGCACATGGAAGGCTAGAAAAAGGGTGTTGCTATTGTTATAATGGAAACAAGTAGGCAATTCCCATACATGATTCAAGGGATGAGTAGATCTAGGACCCTCAGTAGGGCCTCCCTCAACTTTAAAAAGTCCCTCATCTATGTCGATAATGAAGGCAAGCATGTCTTGTGTAGACCTAGGCAACATTGTCTCAATGATATCATGAGCCAACTATTCACTTAAATGAGACCATATAAACACACTAAAATTTTGCAAGATGAATGACAAAAATAAACCAACACTGGGACAAAACCATATCACATGAGGCCCAATGCGTATGCCATAAGGAGGTATGTCTGATCCAAAGGAGCCAAACCAAGCAAGTACACCAATGAGCTCAACCACAAGAAGAGAAGGTTTAGGTCCCCTACATATAGCCAAAACATTAGGTAAGTAAAGAGTCTAAGTGCTAACAATAGTATGAAATCACATAAACCAAAAACACACATAAAAAACATTCAAATATACAGCTTCAGCCCATGAGACAAGGACACCAATATTTATTTAGTGTATTTAATACTTGATGGGGTACATTGAAATCTCTTACACAGTAGTTTATTACAAGCAATGTAAAATAAATACACAAGTGTGAAAACATGAACATTCACAGATTCAACATAAACTTAAAAAAACATAGAAACATATTTAAATTATCTATCCTAGGAAAACAATAAACTATGTAGATATAAAACCAGTGAATAATAAACATCTTAGCAAATAATTTACATCTTCACATCTTAACAAGGAGGGGCCTGGACACTCATGCTAGGGCTAACCCCTGCCACAATGCACACTACGTGCTCATGCCCTACTTTAACCCACTCACACTGTAGCTTCCTTTGGAAACTCACGTTGCCTGTTCCTGGCACTCATGCTAGGGCCTACGCAAGAACTCATGTTGGGCCTTCCCCAGAGACTTGCGCTATGGTCTTCCCCTACCACTTACGCTAGATTTCCTGCCTCGATACTCATGCTGGGGTTTCCTGAAGAGTGCACGCTGAGGCCTATTCCTACAACTCACACTACCCAAGGAATCTTGTAGCTCACGTTGCCCAAGAAGCCCTAGCATTCACGCTATCCTGCAGCAATGCACCTTGCAATTACATGCCCTAGGAAATCTCACGCTAGCCTTCTTGGCCTGCATTCACACTAGCCTTTCCTAGCCTGCACTCACACTAGCCTTTCTTGCAACGCACTCAGAGCCTCCCCCTAGCAATCACGTTGGTAGTCACGCTGCCCCAGAAAGGTCACATCCCAACCACCCTAGCACCACACTACAGCTTGCCCTAGGCATCCTACAACACATGTACCTACACACACCCTATGCATTACCTAGGCACTCACTCCCTACACATGTCCCATGCATTCCCTGGGCACTCATGCCCTGCACTTCCCTAGGTGCTCATGCCCTGTGCATTCCTTGGGCACTTGCACACTAAACCACTCATGTTGGCTTGTCCTAGCCTATCACTCATGCTGGGCATCCCTAGAATGCACGTTGGGGCCTGCCTAAAAGCTCACACTACCCAAGAAGCCCTGGTAGTCACGCTGCCTTGCAGCAATGCACCTTGCAACGACATGCCCTGGATTACTCACGTTGATGCCCCAAAAGACAACAACCAAAAATGGCAAATCACAAATCCTAAAAGCAAGCCCTGAATCCCCAAAAATAACCCAAAATCACAACCATAGAAGTCATGCTGCCCTAGCTAATGCTGTGAATGGAATACTGGAGAAAAACAAGAGGAAACAAATCTACCTATGAAGAGCTCTATCCCATGTTATAATCCTGGCTTGGGGGAGATGTTGGAGTAGCTCTTCACTCTCCTACACGAACACCATATTTGCTTGCCTCTTTCATTTTCCTTGGCTTGCTTTTCCTTTTTCCTTCATGGATGTCTTGTAATTCACGCTATAGCTCATGCTGATGTTGATGCTAATGCTCCACTCCCTAGCTCACACTGCAATCCAAATGTCCAAGAACTCACGCTAGCACAAATGATGCCCCTTCACCTCAAAATCCCTTTATAACCCTTATTTTCATTCCCAATTTAATTTATTTTACTTTATTATGTTTTATTTTTATTCAACTTACCATGTTCATGGTTAACTTTTATTTTCATATTATTATTTACATCATCTTTACTATCTAGCATTCCTCATTATTTCATTCCCTGGAGATAAGGCCAAAACATTAAAGATTGCAAAAATAATATATATATATATATATATATATATGAGGGGAGAAAAAGTTAAAATCAACAAAAAAAATATGTATATACAAACATACAAAAGTACATAATGATGCGCATAAAAATCCATAAGACTTTAAAACCCCATAAACTTACTGTTCGAACAAAATATAGAAATCAACAATGCTCCATACACTCAATTAAAATGACAAAATGACATGAATAATATTGGCCCGGTACGGCCTAAAACTGCCATGACTATTGCTACGTTTTGCAATTTCATTAGTACATAAATTAATTACCCGATGCCCATTTCCATTTAACAACTCCTTCATCAAGCAGACATCACTTACTTAGCTCCTAGTTTAAATTGGTAGGAGCAAGCACATGGCCACCAAGAATATCCTTTCAACATTGTCTCTTAGTGGACCATACGAGGAGGTAAAAAGAGCAATCAATCTAGAATCCTTGGATCTAGACCCATCCACTTATACTAACTTAATAGCTTCCACTCAAGAAACATTGGACTAGCCTAAAAATGTGACTAAGACTTTAGATCTAGAGGCTAATAATATCACTAAATATCCTCTTGTTGAAGTCCCCATTACTACATTCAATGATGAAACTAGAACATTGAAATTAAATGCCCTAATGGACCCACAACTTGTCAGTGACATCACTCAAGTACTAAAATACAATATAAAAACATTTGCATGGTCATATATTAACATGCTAGGATTAGACCCCCAAATCGTCCAACACAACATCATTCTTGATGAAAAAATCAAACTAGTGAAGCAAAAAGCATGAAAGGTTAGACCTGAGGTGGCATTAGTAGTTCGTGCTGAAATCACAAAGCTCTACCAAGCCAATTTCATCTGAGCTATTGACTATTCCGACTGGGTATCAAACATTGTCGGTGTTCCTAAGAAGAATGGTAGTATACGCATACGCATTGAATTCCATGATCTTAACACAGCCACTATAAAGGATGACTTCCCACTACCTAGCATTGATCAACTTATTGACACAACTACTAGGCATGCACTATTATACTTTATGAATGGATTTTTAGGATACAGCCAAATAAGAATCAACCTGGAACATCAACTCAGAACAACCTTTATGATGCCTTGGGGCACATTCTGCTATACGATGATGTCGTTTGGTCTTAAAAATGTAGGCGCTACATATCAACGAGCAATGACATATATATTTAGTGATTACATGCTCAATTTGCTCAATGATTACATGGATGACATCATGGTTAAATCTAAAACAACAAAATGACATGCAAAATATTTAGACCTAGTTCTTAAACGTTGTCTCAAATATGACCTTAGGCTCAACCCAAAGAAGTGTGTCTTTGGTGTCAAAACAGGAAAAATGCTTGGCTTCATAGTCTCTGAAATAGGGATACAGGTAGACCTTGATAAGGTTAAGGCAATAATTAACATGCAACCACCAAAAAACCTTACCGAACTACGTGGACTACAAGGCAGACTGCAATTCATTAGATGCTTTATCAAAAAGCTGACAGATAAGTTGAGACCCATGCAACACCTATTATGAAAGAATGTGCATTTCCAATGGACTCAACAATGCTAGGAAGTGTTTGAGAACATAAAACAAGAGCTGGCTCAACTGCCAACTATTTATCCCCCATAAGGTGATAAACCCTTCTACATCTACCTTGCAACTTCTGATTCTTCCATTACATCAATGCTTTGTCAAAAACATAAATATGGAGTTAAGATCCCTGTATATTACCTAAGCCACACTTTAATTTCCTATGAACAATGATACAATGACATGGAGAGCAATGATCATAGAGTTTGACCTACACTATGTTGCTCAATTTTCCACAAAAGGTTAAGTAGTAGTCACACAATTGACCATCTCACCAATGCGTGATCAAGCAATGATTAACCCTGAATTCCCTGATGAGAATGTTAATAGTATAGACATCGTACCTGATAACTATGAGGCAATCCTTTATTTCGATGGAGCTTCAACTTCCCGAAGAGGAAGTGCTATAGCCATTTTAACATACCCCTCCTGAGAAATCCAACCCTTCGCCTACCGATTAACCTTTCCTTGTACTAATAATGTGGCAAATTACAAAGTTCTTCTTATAGGTCTTCGAGTAGCATTGACTTCAGGAATCGCATGCCTTGTAGCTCAAGGCGACTCACAGTTAGTCATTAATCAAGTCACAAAAGTTTACGCATGTAGGGCTCTCCATTTGCAACCATATTGTGATTTGACAAAACATCTGCTGAAGCAATTAGTAGACATGGATATATAGCATGTCCCTAGAAGCGAAAACACCATTGTTGATGCACTTGCTATACTAGCCCTAAACATGACACCTGAAATGTTCCATGCGTTGCCTAGCTCTATAACAAATTGTGCCAAACCTATAATCGATGCTTTCGATGAAATGCCTATAGCATCCGTTAGCACAACGCATGAAATAAAATGGTACAATGACATAAAAGAGTAACTTCTACAAGGTGAACCTCCACAACAGTTGACAAATGCTCAAAAAGACGCAGTGTGAAAATGCTCTCGGCAATATGCATTAATAGGAGACACCTTGTGTCGCAAATCCTACGAAAGCATTCTATTGATGTGCATTAGTAGCACTGACGATCAAAAAATTTTAGAACAAGTCCATGAAGGACTTTGTGAAGGGCACATAGCACCCAATGCAATGGCAATAAAGATTAGGCACTTGGGCTACTATTGGCTACACATGGAGTACAATGGCTTCTCCAAGGTCAGGACATGTGACATTTGCCAAAGGCATGGTAACTTAATACATGTGCCGCCTAATGAATTTCACACAAAACAAATCACATGGCCATTCCAAAGATGGGGATTATACTTAATTGGACCGATAACGCCATCATCCTCCACAGAACATAGCTTCATTATCACTGCAACTAAATATTTCACAAAATGGGTAGAAGCTATTCTCCTTAGGAAGAACACTTCTAAACATGTTTGCACTTTCATAATAGAAAACATCGTGACCCATTTTGGTATTCTGATGACCATCGTTACTGACAATGGGCCACAGTTCAGCAGTGTAAATACTAAAAGCTTCTGTGAAAGCCTAAGTATTAAACATGCATTCTCATCACCTTACTACCCACAGAGCAATGGTCAAGTGGAGGCCACAAACAAAACTATCATCATGGTGCTCAAAAAGATGTTAAATCAGAGCATAAGACGATGACACGAATAATTAGTCTACTCATTGTAGGCATATAGAATGACACATCGAACATCTACAGGTAAAACTCCATATGGTCTTGTATACGGATCTGAAGCTATTTTACCTTTGGAGTTATAGGTTCCCTCGATGTGGATAGCTCTCTCAGGCCTCCTTGATGAAAGAAAAAGTAATGAACTATGCATTGCTGACCTTGACTTGGTGGAGGAGGAATGTGTATGAACACTTGATCAGATCGAGTGGTACCAGAAACAACAGCGGCAACAACACAAACATGATCTATATAAGTGCCTGATTAAAGAAGGAGACCTAGTCCTTAAGATCGTCCATGAACATCTAGATAAATTCTCAGCTTATTGGGAAGGGCCTTACTTAGTCACCAAGGCATACAATAACGGAGCATTCAAACTTGCTGACATGGAAGGGAACAAGTTTGCTAATCCTACAAATCACTTGTACCTAAAAAGGTACTATGTCTGATCAACCTAAGGTACTTAATGATCCTAGCATCATGACCTAAAACTAATACCATAGAATGATCCTAGGGCTATGACTTGAAGCTAGCACCACAGAATGTCCTGGAGTCATGATAGTAAACTAACATCACAGAGCTCTGTCTGATATGATACTAAACTGCTACATTTGTCCTCCATGACATGAAACTAGCATCCAGAGTCCACTAAGACTATAAAATAGTTTGCCTCTTCACAATTCTCTATGACTATAAACTAGCAATGCATCATCCGCCACGACACTAAATGGGCTACGTCCAAATGGTTACGATGTGAAACTAACCTACTATAATCTGCTAAGACTATAAACCAGCAACATCATTGACGACGAGGCAATACTTGAAAAGATATGTTGCTATAATTGGTTGTACCTGTTCCACAAAAAAATTGTTGCATAATTTGTCTCATGGACCTAGATGAAGCTGATGTTGTTCTGTCTGCTTTGAAATTGCACATGGTAGCTTCATCTCCTTGGTTGTTTTCAAGTTTAAAGTGCTTAGCTAACCGAATCATTTGTGGTTTTCTTGTGTTTACAAAATGACATGCCTGAGGTGTTTGTGCATAGATGCACTTCATCATGATGACAAGGTATCACATTCTTCCTAATGCCCATAACTAGGTTAATTAATCCATTCATAAGTACACTCCTGATACATTCCCTATTCCCCATCATGTTCCCCTTACCCTATTCAATTACACCCCCTTGATACACATCCCAAAACTCTTGATACATCGTTGCATATTGTGCTTCTCTAAGTAATTGCAACACAAAACACAGTACATGGTACATGATACAAATGCAAACACATGAGCACAAGTATAGCACTAAAAGCAAGCTCTTTCAAAAAGACCAGAAATAAACCAAAAACAAGAAAAAACAAAACAAAACAAACAAAAAAAGGAACAGAAGGACCAAGGAGAAAAATGCATGGAAAAGGTCTTCATGACCCTGTTGACATCATAGACCAAAGACCTTTGGCTCTTCTCATACAAGCCCCAGGCGGGAAGGCAATTGTCTTGGAAAAATAGTTACACTCGTGTCTCAAATGATCATGTTTCACGTCATCATGTAGATTTGGCTATTTACAATTGGCTCCTATAAACACTCTAAAAAAGTCCCATTTCTCCAAAGAATGCACTTCATATGTCTTGGTTCCGAGTCTGCTGAAAACCATCTACCGACAAGAACTAAAGATATGGCTTGTTCATGTGAGAACATTCCTCTCCCACAATTCCAACAACAACTATAGCCCTTGATCAACTCTTGATTTCCCTAGTTACAACCAATCCCCTTGCATCTTGAATTGCACTTCCTTAGTCCCATGTACTTTTGAACATGGTGTGATGACATCCAGCCAGGGGCCAACGGATAATGCTTGGTACTTGGTTGTTATGGTGTTTTACACCTCTTTGTCGATGCCTCTCCGATGGATTCCTCCAGACATCAACAAAGAGGGGCCAATAAAACACCACTAATTTTTACCTAACACCTTGAAATGAGAAATAATTTAGGCCCTGTTTGAGCTTTTGAGAGGGAAAAATTTGACTAAGGCATGTAACTCATGTTGGGCTTGTCAAACCAGCTTGCCCTTAGTGTGAGCACTTCCAACAGCTTCAAAATCAAGTCAAAGATGGTCCAATCTGAGGGTGAAAGCCATCCTCAAAGGCCACTATTGTCCACTTCAAGTTTTAGCATTTGCAAATTCAAATTTCAAGACAAATTGTACAAGTTCTCTCACTCATGTTGATGTCACAGTGGTAGCGTGAGCAACTCTGAGAGCCTCAAAAATGAGTCAAAATGACTTGATTCTAAGGTGCAAGTCATCCTCAGAGTTCATTGTTGACAACTTTAAGTTCCAGCCTCCAGAATTCTAGATTTCAAGTCCAAAATTGTAAGTTTTTGCAACTCACGCTATGGTCACGCTGCACTCACACTGGTAGCGTGAGTCCAACATGAGTTACCAAAAGTGGTTTAAAACAAGGCACATCAAGCTCAATTTTTGACTTGTAGATCATTCTTAAGGTCAACCACAATTAGGCAATTGTTGTACTTAAGAAACAGGCTTCAGAAATCAGAATTTGGTGTGAAATATGTCATTTTTAGCTCACTCACACTGAGGTCACGCTGGCAGTGTGAGTATAGCTAGTGTGTGTATAGCATGAGTCCAGCATGAGTACTAGTCATGCCTAGATAAAAGCATGCCAAACACATGCTGAGGACATGCCAAGACCAAATCAACTCATGTTGGAAGCCCTAGTGAAATAGAGATGCCTCAAACAGCCACAAAACCACTCAAATCGACATCCTACAGTAGTCAAATCAAGATCAAGAAGTTTCAAGCAAGACAAACTCAATCTCTCTTGTTGTACATTATCATTTTCATTGTAAATTTTCATCATTTATGAGCTTGTCAAGCTCTTACGCTCCAAATTTTATATCTGCTTCCATGGGTGTAAGCTAGCTTACGTAAGCCAACACACGTTGTAAGATATAGTGCATCTAGTCAAGAATGTAGCCTACCTATGCGAGTCCAACTTATACGTAGCTATCCATCTAACACCTATCACATGATCCATTTTCCTCTCATTTCTTAGCCATTGATCCATCTATGAGTTCTATGCCTGAACCTAGCCAAACATTATAAATACCCCATCCATTCACATAAATAAGGTTGGCAATTTTGGAGGTTGATGGCTTAGGAAACATTGACTAGCAAATTTTGGACACTCGGGCACATCTGACTCTTAGCATCCAAGCACCTACAAGCATATCACCCCGAGGCTTAGCACTTGACTTGCCATCTACACACGCAGCTATGCTTTGACTAGTGCACATTCATTCTAAGCAATACAATACAATTCATTTTTTCCTTCCATTCTGTTGTTTACTCTATTTTAAGTTCAACTTACATTTTGTTTACAATACCAGTTCTATATACGCTCTATTTGCATTTCATGCGTCACTGTTTACATTTCAAACATCAGTTACGATAATCCCAGCGTAAGCCATAGCTTACATTTAGGGAAGTCCTTGGTTGATTTGTGTACAGACCATCCAAGGCACTCTTCCTTCATTTTCTTTTCCAGCTTGCCCTCACACGAAGGTAGGGTCAGCTGTCTCTGTCTAATGATCTTTCAATGTTTTTTTTTCCTTCCAGCCTTACATTGACAATTTCGGTCAATACAATAATGTCCACCTTTATCATGAGTTCGTGTCCCTTTTTTAGATCCTTTATGCCCATGGCTATTAGAACCTAGCTTATGAATAGTGGAATGAAGGTTCTGATACACAACCCCTTGGCCAAAGTCAAGGGGAGGAACATTGTTGTGTAGGCGACTACCTAAGGTAGGTTCACCACCCTCATTTTCACTTAAGACATGTGGGGCATCCTGGGACCACTTACCCTTCAAATACTTATGATGTCTCTCCTGTTACAAGTCCCTTTGACGTTGTGCATCTATGGGACGGTATTCTCTTGAGTCATGGTCTTGCACAATGTATTTTGCGTGTAAGTGCGGCATGCCAATTCGTGTGAGAGCACAAAGAAGCATGCTTTGGACTAAACAATTGGGAGGTAACACTATGTTACCTAACTCTCACAAACGTAGTTGTTCATATTGATGGAGGATAAAGGTATAGTCTGGTATATACTCATTGGGATGAATATATACCATTCGAACTTGTTGAGGGACTGGCAGATCAATGTCATCTGTATAACGCCACTGACTATTTCCTATTTCAGACCTAGGCAGTGAGGCACTTTCATACAAAGAAGGAGACATACTTATTTTTTCAATGTGCAATGTATTCTTGTTTATTATTTTCTCAACCAACCCTAAGGGTTCATTCCAATGATGTGAATGATTTCCTATGTTCTAGTTAGCACACAAACAACTAAGTCCCTAGCAAAGAAGCCAATGATGAGCGGCGAGGTACCCCTATGCTCAACCATACGAATACAAGCATTTCACGCATGATCCAATCGAATTCCAAGGACTATGTGCTTATGCACTATTGTGGAACAGGGATGGGTTGGTTGATCATTATCTTCCCAAGCTTACATGTATGTCATGATTGTATGGTTAAGTAATCTTGAGGCATATCATTTTTATAGCTTTTATGTTTTTATGTCCTACGCTAGTAGGGAAGGAGAGAGGTAACTAAGTGACTAATTTAGCTTAACTACTCATTAACTAAGTTCTAACTAATCCTAACACCAGCATCCGTTCCCACTTGCCGTACACATCCTAAACCAGTGCAACACTGTTGGGATTACCAAACGCTAATCGTTACTGGGTTACCAAGCATCACACACATGCTTGAAGTGGTCATGCTTGTGTAATTTAATAATTTGCTTAATTGATCAAAATGAATTATTATGCTAATAACAGAAATGTAAACTGCATAAAATAAAATAAATGCATAAGAAAATCAAATAAAAGAAATGCGTAAGAAAACAAATCTCAAGTGCTACAAGGATGAATCAAAGAGCTCATATTTATTGCTGTACACAAGGTGTGCTCAGGTACATAATTCTTGAATAAAGATCCATCCACACTTGAACCTCCTATTGTGGACACTTGGAAAATACTCTAACTTTCAAATATACTACAAGAGTTTTGCTACTTGCCTGCTAAAAGACTTCTTTCAATTGTGCGCCTAGGCACTATATTTATAGGCTCAGGAGCAACTACTCTAATAATTAGAGTAACCACTCTAATAATTAGAATAAACCACTAGAGTAACTGCTCTAATAATTAGAATAAACCACTAGAGTAACCGCTCTCATCACCGATATATCTTTCAGAAAATAAATAATTGCAAATAAATCACACACAAATTCACAACAATGTCAATCTCACAAGACTATGATAATGCAACAACCAGTAAGGCAATTCATTGGAGAACCAACAAATTATACGATGATGAAGACAAAGTTTGTAGAACTCAATATGATGTAGGGGTCTCCTACGTACATAAACAAAGACAACATCATCCCAATTCACAATTTCATAACCTACCTAGTGATGATGAACCCCTACTAGCCACTAAGAGCCTAATGCATATACAAGTGGTTGTTCGAATATCCCGTAGGCATTGCAAGGAAAGTCGTCTACCCAGGCTTGATTTAAATAACTTTCCCAAGTTTTTATAAGGCTATGATTTAGATCCACAACATCATTTACAAGCCTTCCATGATGCCTATGTATGGAAAAATATTGATAATGGGTGGAAAAAACTTAAGCTCTTTCCTACGTGATGAGACATGAAATTGCTCATATTGCTAACGATCGCGTTAAGGCACCCACGATAAGGCACCCACGTTATATCATGGGTCGCGATATCGCTCTATTTCTTGCTCTATTTCTAGTTTTTTTGTGGAACTATCTCTTTCTCTGGGGAAAATTAGGAGTAGATTGCGGAGTTGTGCTCAAATGTTTTTGCAAAATTTTATTTGTTACAAGTAGGTATTATAAGGACCGCGTAGACTAGGCAGTTGAACAAAATAGGTAATTTTCAACAACTCACAGTACTTGGCAAAGTTGGCTGAATCTCTTTAAAGTAAGTCATTTGAAGTATACACACAACGCAATCATTACATTTCTCACAATCGCATGCCGCAATAGCACACACACATACTCACATTAACTACTGAGTTTATTTGGAGGTATCTGGGCCTTGGTGTTGCCAGAGACCAGCAGGCACCTAAATCTTGTTCGAGGACACTCGTTGGTAATCGCGTCCCAAACGGTCGCCAACAGTTCTTTTGGCACTAGAAGGAGGGCTGAAAATCAAGCCTTTAGGTTCATAAGCCTTATACTTTTAGTACATCAACAATTATTTGTAAGGCTTAAGAATTAGATACTATTTTCAGTTCATGACCAAGAAATTTGATAGTTTGGAAAGTTTCAAAGTTTCAAAAGATATTCTAGATTCTAAGACTGATTCTTCATCAGAAGAAGAACAAAAGAAAGTTTTTGAATTGGGAACAAGTAGTGGAGTGAAAACTAGAAGATCAAGAAGATCACCCATTATATCTGGTTTATCAATTCGTAAGAGAAGATCTAGAAAGTCTAAGAGTTCAACATTTCAAAGGAATAGGATGGCAAATCCTTGGCAAGGAGTTACACCATTAGGATTTCAAAATTACAATGATATTCCTAAGGTAGTTTACAAATATTTGCCTGAGCCTTTCATTCCTGGAAAAGCTTATTTAGCTGAAGAATATATTCACATGTTTGAGTTAGCTTTAGCTCATGCAAATATTCAACATCAAGATCAAGCTTGTAGGTTGTTTGTATCAAATCTAAAGGATATGGCTCAGATTTGGTATTCGAACTTACCAAGTAATAGTATTACAAGTTGGGATGACATGAAGAATCTTTTCTTAGCCCAGTTTGGTAATCAATTAGATCAACAACAACTATACTGTGGGCTGATACAAGCTAAGCAAGGAGTTAAAGAGTCAATTAGAGATTTTAACATCAAGTTTCAACGAATTTGTGGACTCTTTCAAAGACAATATAGGCCATCAGAAGAAATGCTTAAAGAAACTTATCTTAAGGCTGTCAACCCCAACATTTCAATTTGGTTAAGGAGAACTCCAAACTTAACTACACTAAATGACTACTTTAGTGAAGCTATACAGTTAGAAAAACAGTTGAACTTGAATCCTGAAGAAAATATTGCAATTCAAAAAAGAGAAGAAAGAGTTATGATTCCTATGCAAGATTTTGCTCAATTTAAAGCTTTACCAGGTCCATCTCATGTTAAGAAAGAGCAAGAACATGAAAGAGTAGGATCTGAAAAAGGACAATTAATGAGAGATATGTCTAACAAAATAGTGAAGCTTGAAAAAGCATTGGCAAGAGTTAATATCAAGGAAGAAAGGAAAAATAGAAAGCATAAACATCAAGACACTAAGTTAGTAGAAGATGAGGATGAAAGTGATCTTATTATGTCCAACTTTCTTGATATTGAATCTGATAATGAGTTATCTAGTGTTCACTATGCAAGTAAATCTTCTAGCAATGGATCTAGTGATACTTCTTCTCTATCAAGTTCTGAAGAAGATATGTCTTCAGATGAAGAATGTAATAACAATGAGGAAAATGGATATAGTCTTCGATCTAAGGAAAGACTAACTACTTCTAGACCCCCAAATGTTATTACTGATCCATCTACTAAGAGAAAAGCTTTTGAGCCAAGTAGAAAGGATAAGAATAAAGGTAAAGACAATCAAGTGGAGCAAAGCACTCCAAATCAGTCTTTTAATAAATGGATAAAGAGATCAAGCTTCATTGGTGATGGAGAATATGATTTGATAGAAGACCTTAAACATGTCAAGGCCAATATTAGCCTCTATCAGTTGCTTCAAATAGGAGATCAGCAAAGAAAGGCTTTAGAGTTCATTAAAGGTAAAAGGAGAGTTAGAGAATCAGAGTTAAGTTATGTGTCTAATAATGATGAGAAATTAAAGACTTCATATGATAAGGAAGCTCCTCCTTTCCTTTTGACAATGAAATTAAAGGATAAATACTTACACAATTGTTTGGTTGATTCTGGAGCTACGTCTACTATAATGCCATTGTCTATATGTAAGAAACTTGGTTTGATTCCTGAAAAATCAAATAAAAAGATTGTTCAAGTGGATAAAAGTAGAGTGAAGATTGTGGGTCAATTGCCAAATGTTCTATTGGAAATTGCTTCTGAACCTCGCATCAGAAGTAGAGTAACTATTCAAGTGGCAGATATACCAGATTCACATAGTCTCTTATTGAGTAGAAGTTGGAGCAAGAATTTCTCTGGTTACATATCAACAGATTATTCTCACATGTGGTTACCTTGGAAAGGAGAACCAAATCAGATATACATCTATAGTGAACCTATGATGATAGATAACATTACTTCAAATGGAAGAAGTAAAATAGTTGAAAAAGGAGGTGTTGAAAACAAAATTTGTACACTCCAAGAAAGTTATAGTCCTGAAAAAGAACAATCAAAGCAAGAAGATAAATGGGAGTTATACTTTGACGGTTCATGTAATTCAAAAGGTGTAGGAGTTGGAATAGTTATATTCAAGAATGGTACACCTGAAATTCTCAAGGCAATTCATTTATCTTTCCCTTGTACTAACAACAAGGCTGAGTATGAAGCTTTATGCATTGGTATGAGAATAGCTCTAGACAAAAATATCAAAGAAATCACTATTAAAGGAGACTCAAGATTAGTCTGTGAACAAGTAAAAGGTAACTGTGTTGTAAAGAGCTCATTCTTAAGACCTTATAAGCAACTTGCTTGTAAGATGTTAGACCAGTTTCAATATTGCCAAATAGAGCATGTAAATAGAGCAGAGAATCTTATGGCAGACTATTTGGCAAAAGCAGCTTCAACATTGGATATGCAAATATTAGAAAGTTACAAAGATGTCATGATTGAAGAAGAACATCAGCCATCAGTACCAGATAATATAAGACATTTACAAGTATTTGAAGATGATGATCAAGTACTAAGATTTATGAAAAATAAACAAGAATTTGAGGGTCAAGTGATACCTGAAACGTCATCAAATTCCAAAGCTAATTTTATTCCAAAAAGGATGATTGATTTGGAACATGAGTTCAAGAAAAATTTACTTACTGGAAAGGATATACAAAACCCAGATAGTCAAGCTTTTGAGGCAGTGAATTTTGGATTAGACAGGATGCCAAAGATGTTAAATGTTACAAAGGAAAGAGATTCAAATTTCAAGCAAGATTTGTTAACATGTCTAAGAAATAATTTGGACAATTTTGCTTGGTCTTATGATGATCTTAAAGCTTTTCGGCAAGATGTGATGACGCATAAGATTCCTTTAATGGAAGGTTGCAAAACAGTCAAGCAAAAACAAAGGAAATTTAATCCATCATTTGAACCAGCTATGGAAGCCGAAATCAAGAAGTTGTTGCAAGCACAAATTATATATCCAGTACGATATTCTACATGGCTTGCTAACCTTGTCCCAGTAAGAAAGAAAAATGGTGATATAAGACTTTGTGTAGACTTTAGAAATCTAAATGATGCTTCAAAAAAGGATAAGTATCCACTTCCAAGAATTGATGAGATGCTGATTAAAGTCTCAGGTTGTCAAGCATATTCTTTCTTAGACGGTTTCTCAGGTTATAATCAAATCGTGGTAGATAAGAATGATAGATACAAAACATCATTTATCACCAAATGGGGAACTTTTGCCTACCAAAGAATGCCATTCGGATTGTCCAATGCTGGAGCTACTTTTCAAAGAGCAATGGATTTAGCATTTAAGGATTTATTAGGCAAATTCGTAGTAGTTTATTTGGACGATATTACAGTATTTTCAAAAAGAAAAGAAGATCATATTGATCATCTCCAGCAAGTTTTCGACAGATGTCGTGAGTTTGGTATTTCATTAAATCCTAAGAAGTGTATCTTCGGGGTTAAATCTGGAAGTTTATTAGGCCATGTGATATGTCAAGAAGGGATTGCCATAGACAAATCCCGAATTCAAGCAGTCCAGAATATTGAGCATCCCACAAGTAAGAAATCTCTTAGATCATTCTTTGGGAAGATCAACTTTGTGAAGAAGTTCATCCCCAGGTTTACTGAAATTACCAAACCTTTGATGCATATGCTTAAAAAGGATGTCCAAGTAGAGAAAACACCAAAATCAGAGAGAGCGTTATCAGAAATTAAAATAGCTATACAAGAGGTTCCATATTTGGTAAAGCCTAGACTTAAAGAAAATTTTTGGTTATACTCATTTGCTTCAAATGATTCTATCACTGCCATTCTAACACAAAAGGATAGTGAAGGTCAAGATGAACCAATTGGATTTTTTGGGTATTAGTTGAAAGGTTCAGAGTTAAATTATTCAGACTTAGAGAAATAAGCTTTCACAGTCATCAAGGCGCTTCAGCATTTTAAATATTATTTGGAGAGTTCATTCGTTCACATTATGCTAATTGAACCTACAGTCAAGCGATTCCTATCCCAAAATGAGATTGGATTGAAATGAGGAAAATGGCTAATTAAGTTGCAAAGTTTCAAATTTTCATTGCAAATATGCAAGACAATTAAGGGAATGAGACTAGCCAAGTTAATGACTAGAGAAAGTGAAGTTTATACATTTGACACCCATGAAGAGAATTGGTACGATGATATTCTCAAATTTCTTACTATCAGGAAAATCCCAAATAATTTAACTACAAGTCAAAAGAGAGCTTTCTTCAAAAGAGCACGAAGATTTGTTGTTAAAGATGGTGTATTATATCGAAAGGATTTTCGGGGAGTTTTATTGGAATGTGTTCATAATGATCAAATTAGTTTCATCTTGGAACAATTTCATGATCATTTGAATTTATTTTATGAATCCCCTAAATCAACTATGCAACATATACTTCGATACGGATATTACCAGCCTTCCATGTATCGAGACATTAATTCAAAGATTCAAAAATGTTATAAATGTCAAGTTCATGGGCCTAAGATTAAAAGGGCTAGAGCCCCTTTAAAACCAGTAGGTGCAGATAGACCATTTCAGCAATGGGATTTGGATTTTATTGGTACAATTACTCCTTCAAGAGCTGGACACAAGTTTATTCTCACAGCTACTGATTATTTCACTAAATGGTCTGAAGCAAAGGCTCTAAGAGGAAGTTCAGCATCAGACGTGGTTAAGTTTCTAGAAGACCACATTCTAAGTAGATTCGGTCTACCTGAAGTGTTAGTGTCAGACAATGGACCTGCCTTCAAATCCGAAGTGTTTACCAAATGGGCATCTGCAAAATCCATTTTCTTATTTTCTTCATCAAATTATTATCCTCAAGGAAATGGCCTAGCAGAATCCACCAATAAAAAGCTTATCGCTTATATCAAGAAATCAATGGATGGGAATCCAGGAAATTGGATTGATTATCTACAATCTGCATTATGGTTAGATCGAATCAGATTCAAGAAAGCTATTGGGACATCACCATATAACTTAGTCTATGGTTTGCCAGCAAGAATTACAAACAAGATTATAAGCTCAGCTTCTGAATTTGTACAAAGATATAGTGAAAAGACTGACAAAGATAGAAGTTTCATGACTTTACTTATTAAAAGAGAAGCTGAAGTAGATAAAGCAAGGGATAATTTGTTACGAAATACCTCTCAAGTCAAAAGATGGTTTGATAGGAAATCTTTGAAAAGGAATTTCAAGATAGGAGACCTTGTCTTATTATGGAATATGAAGAAACCAAATAAGTTTACACCGACATGGACTGGTCCCTTTCAAATTACAAAGCAATTATCAGAGGATACTTACAAATTATCAACCTTGGATGGCATGGAATTGCAATTTCCATATAATGTTTTGCATATAAAACATTATTTGGGACAATTGCATACAACTTGAAGATGTCATCACACAAAATAATATATGTATATAGTATTATGTAAATATTACTAGGGATATAGTGTCCATTATATTTAATTATGCTTTATTTATATTTGAAACATTATCTTTCCTTCAAATGAGGCAAGTGGAAGCCTACAAGTAAAACAAGTGGAATTCTACAAGTTTGACAAGTGGGGAAGGTGACTCATCCACCACTTGGAGAGGATTGTGACAAATGTTTTAAATGCCTAAAAAGAAGGAAGCTTGGTTGAAGACACTTGGATGGGAGTTCAAATTTTTAGCACCTATAAAAGGAGGGTTAGATTGCTTAAGATTTCATCATCTTTCATTTCAAGTTTGGTAGTGAAGGTTAGATAGAGCTAATGGAGTTTAAGAGAGCATTAAGAAGGCCTTTTATTCCATATGTGATGGGATGTTGCCCTGAATATGTATTGAAGGCTTATCTAAAGGCTAGATCTTATGGAGCTCCAAAGGAATGCCCTTTTATGGCTTGGCTATCCGATGAATTTTCTTTTCTCACTAGAGGCTTGGATATAGAATCCAATGTTTGGGGGCGATATCAAGATTGCTCCAAAGAAGAAGAGAAAGAAGAAGAGCCACCAACTTATGAAGAGTCATCATGGGGATGGGGAGAAGCTTTTGCCTCTCAAGAGAAAAATGAAGGATTCAATGGAGAAGGACAAAAGAGCTCTCCCCAAAAAGAAAATGAGGAAAATGTTGAAGAGAAAGCTCCAATAGATCAAGGTGAGAGTTCTACCAAGTCAGAAACAAATAGGACTGCCTACATCACATTAGAAATATCCTATGAAAAGGTGAAGGAGATGAGGATTCCCACTAGGGTAACCCTCACAATTCAGTTTGCATCCCAAGAATAGTCCATGAAGAACTTGATGATATACAGTTTATTGTTTTTCTTAGGAATGAGGTTTTTGTCCCATTACACCTTATGTTAAATGGGAATTTTCCTCAAAAAAGATTTCTTTTGAAAAATTCAGTGAGAATTTTAGTATGTTTCAGTTTCATAATGAAGAATAAATTTCTTTGAGTTTTTAAGGGGGCAGAAATGTTGGCACATTTGGCCATTTTATGGAACAGTAAGACTCCTAATTTGAAAAATAAAACTCATGGATTTTATTTTTGGTAAATTTTCAATAACTTACAAAAGTTATCAAAGTTATATAAGTTATTATTGGCATATCAAAGTTTAATTGCCCAGTTGTTAAGACTTTGTGGTGTAAATCAAAGTTTGAATGAGATGACAAGATTGTTATGGGTGTAATTTTGGGGCAAAGAAACTGATGTTGGGATATTCCAGAGACATTAGCAAACATCCGCTACCGGTGCAAAAACTATTCCAAAAATACAAATGTTTTAGTGTTACGCTCTTTTGCAGGCTCGTGATTTTGAAAAATGCCCAAAACCCTCACTCACGCAGTTGTTAGCAATACAGCAAACCATGGGATTCCTGGGCATGGGTCTGTGGAAGGCATACACAACAACAAAATTATACCTGTAACATCGTCGTCTGAATGTGCTCTGGATGGCTAAATGCCCATTTTACCTTCCAGAATTTTTCTCAACGCAGCCCTGTTTGCGGATTCCGCTAACAATTTGGTGGGTTCAGCAATAGAATTGGAGAAATTAGACAAGAATAATTGCAGAATTGATGAGGGTTCTTTCGTTGCCGACGCAAATTCAGCATTTGATGGGAGTTTTGGGCGTCCTTGGAGGAATTAGTGGATCTGTTTTCCGTCATTAAGGCTTTCGAGAGGCTTAAGTTTGCAATGGTGCCAACATGACATGACTGCGACGGCTGCGACGATGACGACGACGTCTGCGACAGCGATAGCGGTGGTGAAGCAAGGCATGAAACCCTGGCCGCAAGCCTACGCAGAACCAGGCCAGAAAAACCCTTGGTTGAAGGCGAGCACAGCAAGGCAAGTGCAGCTACGATTGGAAACGACGACCAAAATTGCAAAGCCTAAAATTTCCAAATCATATCTTCATCAAAACTTGCAGGCATTTTCAAGAAGCAGAGGTTACAACAGTTACAGATCTGTACGTAACACATGGCAACGTTTCCTGACACAGCGGCTGAGTCTTCTCCTGTGAAGGCAGTTGCTGGTAACGATTTTTGGCTAGAAAAGATATTTTGGATCAGTTGCAGGATCGATGGCTTTTCCTTCGGGCTCATATTTTGGGTCATTCCGAATTTTAATTACAATTATCGGGGATGCAAAAATAAAATCAACTACCGCTACCACCAATGAGGTGGAGATTATATTATATTTTTATGATAAAATCTTAGAGCTTAGTGACACTTAGAATTTAAAATTTAAAATAAATTAAATTAGATTAGGGATTTTAGAAAAATTACTTACAAAGGAAATATTCATAATATGTACAAATATTAATTCCTCCTAACTTTATGAGTAACCTCCTAACCATAATTAAATGAGTAAGTTGTAACCTCCTTACTTGGGAGAAAAGTTAGCTAGGATATTTTAGCAAGTAATCTCCTATTGGTTGGCCAAGTTACTTGGGAGAGAAGTTAGGTGAGATATTTTTAAATATGTAACTTCCCTACCTACCTTGGAACC
>MNCI01008572.1:1377706-1388599 GCA_015680685.1 Gnetum montanum
GCTTGGTAGTCCCAGTGGTAGTCATGCACGAAGTCCAAGATGTGTACGGTTGATCAAGGAATTTGTTGCTCGTCGCACTTAGGCTAGATTAGATTTTCTTGCCCTTTTCCTCTTAGCTTAGCTTAGTTAATATTATTTTCCACTGCCATCAGGAGTAGTGTTAGAATTAGAACACATCATACACCTCATCTAGACTAAACCATACGTGACATATGCAAAACTAGTCTAGGTAGGAAGACAGCGAACTGCGACCTAAGGCTAACTATCTAGGTGCCACAACTAGTCCATTTGTGGAGTTCAACCGGATCGTGCATGCGACGCTCGTTTCGTATGGTTGAGTGTAGAGGTACGTCGCCACTCATCACTACGACACTTGTTGGCCAAGAAAAAGTATGGTACATGTCCTTAAGATCAAAATCCATTCGACATTGGCCGACAATGGTAGAACTCTTCACTAAAAGATATCAAACCTATGCAAGAGTGTCAACCTTGAGGAGACAAATCCAAGAATGGAAACAAGGACAACATGAACCCTTGGACATGGCCTTAGAAATATACCATTCATTGCTAAACAACTACCCAAGCCATGGGTTCTCTGAGGAAAGGCTAATGTACCACATCATAGATGGGCTCCGTAATGAGACAAGGGAGATCCTAGGGATGTATGCCCCAAGTCAACTGTATGAGCTACAAACCCATCAATTCCAAGAGCTTATTAAGTAGGTAACAAAAGAAGAAGGAGAAATGGCTAAGTGGGAGAATGTTGAAAGCTCTCAACATGACCAAAATCTTGAATTAGCAAAGGTCCATAATCATGAAGAGGAGAAATCAACTCACCTCAAGGAGGTGGAATCATCTTTTCCAATACTACAATCACTTGATGAAATTAAGGCAAAGGTCAATAAGATGACAGAATGGATACATGAAAAATGTGGAGAATATGCCAACACTATTAGAGGTAGAACCATGACAAACTAAGAAGCAGGACAGAACACCCTTAGACAATTGAAAAGAAGGGTTGAAGAGAATAAGAACTCAACTACAAACCACCCATATCAATGTGACCTTTGCTTGTACAATCACCCCAAAGGCCAATGTCCAATCTTGTCACATTTACATGAGCCTTGGGGAGGAATGTTACATCTAGATTTCATATAGAAATACTAGGTTCAACCACAGTGGCAAAAACCCCAGTTGTGGGGGAGGCCACCGTCAGACTGGTCACACCCTTCCTACCATCCAAACCCAAGTGCTTATTATTTTCAACATCCTGTTTCCCCAACTGGGTCAACATCCTCTATCTCACCACATTGTTATCATTCTCCTAAGCACTATCAGCCCATGTCCTCTCCAACAAGATCACCACCTCATGTTCCTTATACTTCTCCTTACCCTCAATATTCTCATCCTTCATCCCCTTCTACATCACCACCAATAGTACCAGAAGGTTTTGCACCATAGCACCAACCCATGAACATTACTTGTGCTACTATGATCAACAATAGTGAAGGCCCTCCACAACATCGAAGGTGTCCCTTCTTTAGACATGATCATAGAAAGGAACAACACAGTTCCAAGACCACTGCATCCTCCCACTCAGCACAAGTTCAACATTGTGGTGCATCTTTCTCCTTGAACCCAATGCCTCATGTTACTTTATCAGGGCCACCAATAAATACTCCAACAACCATGCATCCCAATCAATATAGCCACGTAGGGAGACATATCGATCCTTGCATACCATCTTATGGTCAAGGGTGCCATAGTGGATCAACTCTTTATCAATTAAACTCATCTAATAACTTGCCCCACTATGTCAACTTTAATATAGTGTGTGCACCCCAATTTGGATACATTCCAACCACAACATCAAAAGACACCCAGTGGTTTGGATATGACCAGGTCCCAATATTTTCAAAATGCATGGATCCAACACTTTCATTTATTAATTCTCGCTATGATCAAAATTTTAGTTATGGGGGATATCCCTCATTCTAACAAATAGAATTAATAAATGTTGTTCCTTTTCTTTAATTTTACAATTTTTTGTTTTCTAGTTTTTCATCTTTCAATTTTTTGTTTTATCTTTTTATTGGTTGGTTCATCTTTTTATTTATTATTTTATCTTTTTATCTTTTTATGGGTAATCTCATCTATGAATAAAACACCCATGTGTCTCATTGGTTGAGGTGTTGTTCTATGCTATCAAGTCTCAAGTGACTAATTAGTTGGATAGTGAGCCCACAACATCCACCCACCCATTCTATTAATAAGAGGTTCTACTCTGGGTCCAATGATATTCTTGACATCATTACAACTTAAAGTAACTCTGTGTTCATTATGCCTAGAGTGAAAAATGATGGACTAAGAGGGAATGGTCAGGGTGTGACATCAAGGGGACTTTTGGATTCTCTTTGGTGACATCTGTCGGAGTTATCATATAGCCTAGTTGTGCTAAGATCCTTTTAGATCTAACAAAAAATGGAAGTAAGAGTAATAAAGGCACTCAATAAAGAAACCCAATGCTATTCTAATGCACCCATGCCTAAAGGTAGGTAGATTCTCTAGATTATGCATCAATAAAAAAGAGGAGAGAGTGTGTGCTAGAGTGGCCAAGTAAAAATTATGTCATAAAGAAATTCCAAATCACTCCTCCCTTGCACAAAATGCCAAGTGATCGTACACCTTGTTGTCATGATGCTGTTATGGTTGTCCATCATTGGATGAAACAATGCAATGTCACTGATCAAAGGAATGGACTTGGCCTTGATTTTGGAGCGACAGGCTAATGACACATTAATCACATCCTACACTCAAGATTCATTATGCCCTACATGAGTTACCTCATGTCCCAATCTTTGCAATCCCTTCTACAATTCGTCTCATCTCGTTGTTCATGTATTTGTGAATCATGTCTTGTGTAGCATTGAATTCATATCTCATCACGATGATATCTACATGTGTGTGTTTCGTGCAACTAGTGGGGATTACATTTAAACCTTTTAGTGCCTACAAACATTTTTAGGCATGGTTACGTAAGGGCATCATAGGTAGGAACCTGCTTTGGGGAGGATCCACTTGCGTAACCTTTGTAATTTACACTCATTGCACATCATCATCACATTCTTTTATACCTTCTGAGTACTTCATTGCCAAATCTATTCTTTTCTTTGTCATTATTTTATCAAATGTTCCTCAAAACCATTACATGTCCTTTTTCATGTCACCTAAACAAATCAAGTCTGACATTAAACTTTTAGGGCAACTTCCTTGAAAAAATTTCTAACTAAGCAAAGAATTCAATATTTATTAAAGGTAATGAGTAAGGTATGAAATAATTGAACTTCTTTCAATAACCTTACTAACAATTGATCTTTGTGTGATTATAAATAGCCCCTAAAAGAGGACAATAAGGAGGACCTTCTCAAGGTGTAACTTAATGCCCAGGGGGAGGTAGAGGCCAAGGACCTCATGCAAAACATGTAGAGAAAGAGGCACAACCATTCAGCATCCATCAGGGAACTCTTGTTACTACACAATATGGCCAAGAAAAAGGTGGAGAGGTTAGGGCCCAAGCCTACGAAGAGGAATGATGCCTATTTGCGGCATGACATGTCAAGGCCAATCAAGTGTTCCTATAGCTACTATGTCCATGGAAAGTGCCAACTCCATCAAACATTGGAATATCAGCATGGATGGCTCATAATCCTTGGATAGAAGAGGAGAAACATCAGGTTCTTCTTCAACGATATCAATCTCAGAGCCTAGAGCACAGGACAAAGGAAAGGCACCCATGGAGGAGCCACCACCACTAGAAATCCCATGAGTTCCACAAGTTTTCTCTTTTGTGTTTCTATCCAAATTTTGTTTAGTCCCACATTGCAGCATGAAACATTCCATGGTCATTCAATAATCTCATACATATCCCTTGTTTGTAATTAAATGAACTTCTTCCTCACTTTCTTTAACTCAAGGACAAGTTGTTATTCAGTCATGGGGATATGATGAATCATGGTTTGCTAGGTGCTGATATCGAACCCTTGACATTGGACCCTTGATATCAAACCCTTGATATTAGACCCTTGACATTGGACCCTTAACATCAAACCCTTGACATTGGACATTGGACCCTTGATATCAGATCCGCGATATCAGGTATGCAATATCGTGGCCTAGATAATGATATTGGATACACGATATCACGACTCCTATGTAAGCCTATAAATACATCTTTGGACACATAGGAAGGGGGGATTGTTTTTCCAAGTAAGGATAGAGGTAGAGTCTTTTTGTTATTTTTAGTTCATTTCAATTCTCTCCCCAGTGCATGCCCATAGTGTGATGATTGTAATTGTATGAAACCTTTATTCGAGTGTGACGTACTTGGACACGCGCATGACCAGCAATAAAGATCGTGATTACTTCATCATTGCAGCATTCACTTAGTTCTAATTGCTTAATTATTATTTTTATTTATTATTTTCTTAATTAATATTTCTTTACCTTCATTTACTATCCCTGTTATTAAATGCAGAATGAGTACAACTTAATCACAAGCATTTAAGTGTCACTACTTGGTATCCTAGTAGCATATCTAGGAGTGCTTAAGTAACATGTGCTTGGTAATCCCAGAAGTAGTACATGAGGTCCAACATGTGTATGGATGATTAAGGACGAATGCTCATCGCACTTAGGCTAGCTTAGATTTTGCTTCTCATTTCCTATTAGCTTAAAACAAAGTTATTTTCCATTGCCTCCAGGAGTAGCACTAGCTTAGGACCACATCATACACCTCACTCTGGACTAAACCATATGTGACAAAGCAAATACCAGTCTAGGTGGGAAGATAGTGAACTACGATCAACGTGTAACTATCTAGACACCACAACTAGTCCATCTATGGAGTTCGACCAAATCGTGCGTACATGCTCGTATTCATATGGTTGAGTGTAGGGATACCTCACCACTCATCAATAAGCCTGCTTGAAAAAGGTATACAGCAAGGAACTCCAAAATATAGCTTTTCAAGTGCTAACCTTTGGATCCTTCCTAAAGTTACCACTAGAAGAATGCCATACACAATTGCAAGGGTATCCATTATGGACCACCATTTCCACCAATGGGGAATTGTACCTTGTGTAGACCTACCTCTTTTAGAATAATTTCCAAGGAGATGTGACTATCAAAATCAAAGATATAATCATCTCTTACTCTATGGAAGCCATTGTTGAAGCTCTTAAAATTTCCATCACTAGGACAAAGTTAGTTAAGTTCTTCACATAGGAGAATATGGAAGTGAAGAAGTGGACTTAGTGTTGCTATGGGGTGGACCATAAGGAGTATGGTACCCTCACCAAGGAAGAACACACTTGCTTCAAGATTGTTGCCTATGATTTCAATCTAATGGTGAGGCTAAGCAAGGTTACCATGTTTTCTACAAGGGCATGTATGACTCTAAGAGAGAAATTCCTTGTCAACCTACCCCAACTCATCTTCTTGGAAATTGAGAAGTGATTCAAGAAACATTAGAAGGATCAGAAGACACTCACCATTCCATGCCTCATCAAAAAATTTTATAAAATGGAAGGAATTGCATACTATTCCAATGACATCATCCACAAGGCCCCTTGATGGGGATCTCAAATAGACCAATGTACCATCTCTTTAATGATGTGATCTTTTGCTTGAATTTTGACATGTTTGGGATGTTTTGGGTTTATTTTAATGAGTTTAGGAGGTTTAGGGATCTATGGAGCCTTGTTTGAAGGCATCTAGAGGTTCCAAGACTTAAAACAAGCATCTTTATGTTTAGCCTTGGTAGGTGAGACATCTCCTCAACATGCAAGACATCTCACAAGCAAGCAAGACATCTTCCCTAATTATAAGATATCTCCTCTTAGATTTGGCTATTTCAGGAAAGATTTCTTTTGCTTCTCAAAGACATCTCATACAGATTCCAATGAACTTCAAATTTAATTCTAATTTGTAGGAAATATGAAAGGATCCTTCAAAAACTATAAAAGGCATTAAGAGCCTAATTTTGCAACATGCTAATTAGGCTAATCAAGAAAAATAGGTTAGTCTTTAGTGAGGAGGTAAGAGAGCCTCAAGAGAGTGTCTTGAAAGAGAGAGAAAAGGATCTTCTTGAGCACTCTATTCTTGTTATAGCCATCCTAAATAATTGTATATGAGGAAGCGATGAGGGCCATTGTTATTTGGCTTATGTCTTGGGATCTTGTGTTCATTGACCCTCATCATAAGGATCTTGTGTTATCTATTCTTGGGATGTTTACATCCAACATTTATAGAATGATTCTTATTTTCAACTAAGAATAAAGAGTTTTGTTTCTTCTCTTGTTTTCAATTATGTGTTCTTGTGAGAATTTTTTAGGATTTGACTTTAACTAGGGATGTTGGAGCCTAGTTCTTACAAAATTGGTATCAGAGATAAAGGATTTGAAGATAATTTACTCAAGTTGGAGAGTCCTCTACATCACCACACAAGTAGTTCACTCATCTCCAGTGTCATTTTGATTTACAGCTTGAATTGATGTAACTTCCATACTCAATGAGTGTTTAATGAAACTCTTTTTGGCCAAGTCAGGTGATCAATTGTATTGGGTATTGGAATTTTATTTTATTTTTTTGAGGTACCCATTAGCTTTGAATAGCTAGGGTTTGTAAGAATTGTAAGAATTACATTTTGAATTTTATATCTTAAGTTGAAACTATTTGAATACTCCAAAATTAGTTTTGGGTAGGTACTCATAACTTGAAAAGGGATTTTGGGTATTTGTATTTTGTGCTCATGGCTTAAAGAAGAGTTGTGGGTATTGTGATTTTTTGTGTTGCTTGGGATTATGTCATAATTCCAAGTATGACAACTAAGTCTCTTGATGTAAAGGAGCTTAGGAAAGATATGAAGGAAATGAAGGCTAATGTGCTGAGTCTTTTAAAAAGAATTGAGAGGTTATCTTTTAGTCATCAAGAAAAAAAGATAAAGGGTCTAATGAAGTAGATGTTAATAAGAAGAGGATTTTTCAAGCATCTCTTATTAGGCAAGGGAGTGTTCAATACTCAAAGATTTCAAGGAAGGGAACCAAGGGCTTCATCAAAGGGACCAAGAGATCTTCAAAGTCCAAGATGGTGTATGTTGTTGATCAAGGAGAGTTCCTACCTCATGAATCATCGAGGGTGAATGGTCAAAGCCAAAAGAGAGGCTAGGATTAAGGGAGGACTTCAAGAAGGATCAAGGGCATCCCTAGAAGGTATGATTCTCATACTCATTGCAATTTTTCTATACCTTGTCACAAGGGAAAGAAGATTCTAAGTTAAATTAAGGTTATCTCATGGGAGATAGATGAGTCTTCTAGCCAAGGTATGTGCAAGAATATTTGATGTGATGTAAATTTTGTTGAATCTTTTGTTGATGCCACAGACAATTTTCCTTTTAAGTTGGGACCTTCAAGTGGAATGAAGAACCTAATAATGATTTCTTTAAAGAAGAAAAACCATTTAATTTGGGAAATCCTATTTGGGATTTGAAACCTTCCAATTTGATGATTTTGAACAACCACATGTTGAAGATCAAGTTGAATTAAGATTGTATGGGAGAATTCATGAAGAGGTAAGTAAGTGTGAGCTTAATTTTGTTAATGATAGTAATGTCTCTCATGTTGAAGCTAGTATGAGGATTGTTAGTCCTTCACTTTAGCTTGATAGTGGTTTTTTCAATTATAATGATGTGCATCATTATCATTACAGTAATTATGATAATGTTTTGAATCATTTTTTGTTTGATACAAACAATATGAATTTTGATGCCATTATTAGTGAGAGCAAAGCTAATGATGATAATGAATTTGATTTGGTATGGGATAATGATGGCTATGTTGGTAGTCATGGTGGAAAGGTCATTATTGACCCTTAGTGAAGACATTAATAATGATTTGATTTTCAAAAATTTGAAGATGTTTACTATTGATTATGGCAAGAATGAGTTTGTGAAATCTACTAATAGTTTTTATTGTCTTGGCTATGGAATGGATGGGTAGCTTGAAGGCAATCATGTTTATTATAATGATAGTGATGGAAGGGAGGTAAATGATAGACTTCCAAACACCATGAAGAAGAAGGTAAAGAAGAGGAAAAAGAAGGAAAGAAGAGAATTTGATTTGAGGATACCTAACCCTTTTGTATTTTCTTACTCTTCTTTTACTGTAGGCCATGGAAGAAACACATGGGATCTGATGCTTTCAAGATGGAAGCATGATGGAGCCTTTGAGGGAAAAGACCAAATCCATTCTTGTTCATGTAATTCTCTATTGTGATGTAAGCACAAAATTGTGCTAAAGTGTATGTGTGTGTGTGTTCATGTGTGTCATGCATACATTGTGTTGTGTGTTTATGTATTTGTGAAATAAGTTTTGGATGGTAGAGACAAAATGTTGTGAGGTCTAACCATTCCATGTGTATCTTGCTTTAGTTTGTGTGTGAATTGTTGCTTATGTGAGGGGGGCAATAGCTATCCTAAGTGTAAAGGCCTCTTATGTGGGAATCAAGAGTATTTTTAAGGGGAAGAATGTTGATGTGGACATCAAATAGGCCAATGTACCATCTTTCCAATTGTGAGATATTTTCCTTGAGTTTTGACATATTTGGGAGTCTTTTGTGCTCATTTTGATGAGTTTAGGAGATTCAGGGATCTGTGAGGACTTTTTTGAAGGCAACCAAAGGTTCCATACCTTTAAAAAAGCATCTTTGTATTTAGCCCTAGACACTTCCTTAAGATGTGAGATGTCTTCCAAGCAAGCAAGATGTCTCCCGCAAGAAATCTTCTACAAGATGTCTCTTATAAGACATCTCTAAAACATCTCCTATAAGATGTCTCCCCTAATTTCAAGATGTCTACTCTGAGATCTAGTTGTTTCAAGAAAGACATCTCTTACTTCTCCAAGACATCTCATACAAATTCTAACAGACTTTAAATTTAATTCTAATTTGAAGGAAAGATGAAAGAACACTTGGAAGGCTATAAAGAAATCAAGGACCTAAGTTTGAAGTAGGATAATTAGGCTAATCAGGCTAATTAGGTAAATAGGTTAGTCTCAAAGGAGGAGGTTAGCGAGCCTCAAGAAAATATCTTGGGAGAAAGAAAGTAAGCTTTTCTTGACCACTCTATTCTTGTTGTAGCCATCATGGACAATTGTATGTGAGGGAGTGATGAAAGGCACTATTGTTTGGCTTATGTCTCATGTGAAGGGAGCGTGATTATGAGGATCTTTAGTGTTTTTCTTTGGGATGTTTAGTTCTAGCATTTGTATGAATCTTCATGTTTTCAAGAAATAATAAAGAGTTGTGTTTCTTTTCTTATTTTTCATTGTGTGTTCTTATGAGAATTTTGTAGGATTTGACTTTAATTAGGGATGTTGGAGCCTATTCCTCAGCATCTGTATCATATCTTAGCAAAAAATAATAAAAGATAAGGTCCATGCCAAGCTCGAAGAAGAAGCACCATGTCTGCCACCACTAGTACCACTTGAAACAATAATAGAGATGGTAGTAGTCATTGAACATGTAAGAAAACTTAAGAAGTAGCAACTGTAGCAACAAACATCCAAGGATGATGAAGAATCATTAGTGTATCACGTGAGTAGCCGATTCCTTGATTAGCCGTACACATCCGTAGATGCTCGTAATCAAGTCATACTCGTACGCACTAGGAAAGCAATAAATAACAATAAAATAAAACCATGTACTGCAAGGTTTATCCAATCAAGTTCATCTTTATTGCCGTACACAACTTGTGTTCAGGTTACAAAGTTGCTCGAATAAAGAGCCGTTCACTCTAGGACTCTTACTGCGGGCACATGGGAAAAATTCTAACTCTGGAGGGATCAAACTACTAGAGCTTCGCTACTTCTAGCCAAGATTTGGAAATGAGGGGAGTGTCGCCTCTTATTTATAGATATGGTGGCGGACCACGATATCGCATGGGATGCGATATTGTGGCACTATGCATGTCACATCTCATCATACCCCCATGACTGAATGAAAACTCGTCCTCGAGTTTCTTACAATGATATCAGGTAGGTATGGGATTATTGAGGGGAATGGAACTAATGGGATGACATGTGAACGGGTCTTTATTACAAGACTTGACAAAAACTAGTGTTCATGACAACAAGGGTGAACACCCTATTACAATGACATCAGGCCACATTTGGCAGCTGAGAGAAAAGAGGAGAGAGAATAAAAGAGAAGAAGAGAGAAGAGTCTTGTTGCTGCCAACGCCTAGATTGCGCCTTTCATTGTCCATCCGTAAGCGCATTATCGATCCTACTCCTTGCATAGCTGCTTCAACGCTACTCCAATCCAAGTGTTTACGCTAGATCCATTCCATTGTTATATGATTACCATCTGCACACACAACACAATCATATATTAGCAAGGGTAATTGAATCATTAAGTAAATAATACCTTGCTTCGGTTTAGGTTCATTGGCTAGGTTGTGGTATGGCTGATATGGATCTGTGAAAATGTAGGTGATGACTACCGAAGGTATAAGGGTTAGGAAGAAAAACAAAAAAATCTGGGGCTTAGGAGAAAAATCGAAAAAGTAGGCCTCGTACCCCCATGACTAATCGCGAACCGCCAGTAGCGTTAGAATGGAAAAAGAAAAGGAGTAAGAAAGAGGGGTAAAAAGGGACAACTATGGCATCGGTGAAATGGATGTCAAGATGGAAATGAACAAAAATAAAATTAATTACAAAAATGTTAAGGAAAAGAAGTTAACTTATGTTCCAAATAGGAATGTCAGTGGTCCTCCCCAAAGCAGGCTCATGCCCTCAATGCCCTGACAATCCCACATTCAAAGAGTCCGTAGGCTCTGGG
>MNCI01008572.1:1408811-1427851 GCA_015680685.1 Gnetum montanum
GTGGCGATCCCAGTAACGATTAGCGTTAGGTAAGCTGCAGTTGCATAGTTCAGGGTGTGGCCGGTAAGTGGAAACAGATGCTGACGCTAGTTAATTTAGACTTAGACCTTAGTTAGAGTTAGTTTAGTTTCTCAACCCTTCCCTCTGATAGCATAGGAGATAAGCCGAAAATACCAAAAAAAATCACATACCTCAAACTTACTTAACCATACACCGTGACACATACAAGCAAGCCTGGGAAGACAACGAATGATTAACCCCAAGTGTTTCTTGTGGCGTTAAGGCATTTACTCTGCGGAGTTCGACCGGATCGCGCGTGTACGCTCGTATTCGTATGGTGGAGTGTAGGGGTACCTCGCCACTCATCAATGAGGTATCTTACCATAGGCATAATGGATTCTTGTATATAATTGATGATTAACATAATCATTAGCCCTTCTTTTCAAGATTCAAACTAATTCCAAACCACATTTTAGTGACAACGCATTGTTTTATCTCTAGAAGTTACAATAGTAAGACTACCATTGTTGCAAGGAGTATCACCACTTGGCGTGTTGTTCAAGGAAGATGTTTATTCATTGCACTTTTTATTTTTTGTGATTCCTGAGAAGTTTCCTACCTTCAAGCATGGGTAACATGTCTTTCCAATAGGACCCCTAAAAATTTATTCTATGCATGGATTTTATTTTTGACTGTGTCGACCTTACCAAAGGACTACCTTCAAGCATGGAAAATATGTCTTTCCAATGACATGGTAAGGTAGCACTTATTGTACTCTTGCTCCAATTTTTCATTAGATCTACAAGGATATAATACATCCTTAGCAACAAGATAGAACTCATAGTAGTAATCCAAGAGAGTCCATAAATCCCCTTGATGTCACACCCTCTGCATTCCCACTTGATCTTCACTCTTTTGTCTAAGCATAATGATCATAGGTTTATTCTTAGTTTTATTATGAGAAGAATATCATTATGGCCATGGTAAGAACGTCTTATTATTGGAATGGATGGATGGATGCTGTGGTCTCAATGTATAGGAAATTAGTCCCTTATGATATGATAATATAGAAAAATATTCACCTTATTGGAACTATGTCTTGCTTTATTCAATGTGTTTTATTTAAAGGTTAACAAAAATGTGTACAAGAAAAAATAATGGCAAAGTATAAAAAAAATTGTAAAAGATAGTAAAAATTGCAAACATAGCAAGAATAAGAAAAGTATAAAAAGAATGTTAAAAATTTCAAAGAATGGGAAAAGGATTAAGAATTGAAAAAGTATAAAAAAATGAAAATATATCAAAGATTGTGAAAATTGGTAAGAAATATGAAAAAGTATAACAAGAAATTGTAAAACAAAAATTTAAAAAGCACTTATTAATTCCTAAGTTAAGGTAAGGAATCTTCACCACAATCGAACTCGTGTGTGAGTGTTTGGAAAATGGACCCTAGATCCCTTGGATCATACATTCGATATTTTTCACCTATCATCCTTAGTGACTTAGTTTTTCGATTATCATCCCATGTAATCTTGATGGTAATTAAATTTTGATCTTTTGAGGACATATATCTCATTGGAATAGATGATCTTTTCATTTCATAAGGTCCAACTATTCTTTCTTGTTGATTCCTAATTTCAAACTTTAAGTCCTTAGTTCCCTTATCTGCAAGTGTATGATTATGGCTCAATTGGGGTTATTTTCTTAGGATAGGAGTTAAAAGTGAGTTATATGGTTCCATGCATGTTTTGGATAGTTTTAGGTTCTCAATTTCTAGCCATTAGGTGTCTTTTGGTTTAGTGGCTCATGCTCCTTCTTGTACACACACTTGTTTTTTACATCTTTTGTGGACCAATGTAAGAATTGTGTTGACATTTTGAACATTCAATCCATAACTACACCCTTCTTTATCATTAGTAATGCATGGAATTCTTTGTGTATGTATGGCTTGTTGCTTGTCTTCCTTAGAAATTTCAACAAATAAGTCTCTCATTGTTAACTTAGGATTCATATTGCTAAGCCATGCTCTTCCCATTATGATAAGAAATTCCTTATCATCATTCTTCATGTCTATTACAAGAAAATTTTTTGAATAAGACCACCCATTGATAGTGGTCACCACATCTTCTATTTATCCCAAAGGAATGGTGAAAGCTAGTTTTCTATCTCTAACTTTATGTTACACTTCTGAAAGGGTGGTAGGTTCCATGCTTTGTATGTTTCTTAAGAGATCAAATTTACTTTAGAACTTGAGTCTAATAGGGCCTTGCATGATAGATTTTTAGCTACTTCTAAATAATTCAAGGGAATTCCTAGATCAATTATTTTCTTGGGAAGTGGTCCTACCTTAATCCAATTTGATACTATATTTGTTAGCATGATAGTTTTAAGCTCTTGATTTAGTCGTTGTGGAAGCATGATGTTGGTAGGAGGATCTGTCATAGGAGAAACTTGTCTCAATGAAGCTCTAATTCTACCAGCCTTATTTGGACTTGTTCTAAAGAAAAGAAATTTCCTTGATTTTTCTTTAGTATTGTTGATATGATCCTCTCTTTGTATATTCACTGCCCTTGTAGCACTTCTCTACTGAAGTTGTGATGGCAGTTCCTCCTGCATGATAGGTGGTGGCACTGGTGGAAAAGAATTGGAAGGAGGATTTGATGGGCCAACAGCTAGCATATGTGCATAAGAACTATGATCCATCCTTGGAGTAGTAGGCCTAAAGTATTCTAATGGATAATAAAGAGAAGAAGTTTGGACTAAAGTGTTCCCTAGAGATATTGGACATTGAACATAATATTCATAAGGGTTTGGCTGCTTGTATAGATATTGTTTCCTTAGTAGTGGCATTGCCCATATCTGTGGTTGTTGCCACTACTAGTAGTATTGCTCTTGTGGTGTTGGGTAGGCTTCACTTAGGTAATATGCTAGCTAGATATGTTGCCTTATATTACCTTGAGGAAAAAATAGTATTTTGGGCATCTACTTTTTGGCAAAACTAGAATTAAGTGCATATATCCTAGATTCTTGCAAGTGGACCATAACAGGGTAACATCCCTTAAAATGGTCATACTGGCACACCTTGCATCCTGCCTCTTCCTTTGAACTAGAGTCAATATACCCTTCAATGGTAGCAACTTTTTCTTTGTGCTTATAGCCTTCTCATCCATAATCTCTTTTCTTCTTCTTTTCCTTGCCCTTGTTTAATGCTTGTTTGGTCTTCTCTTCCATAATCTTTAGGGCTGTAGTAATTTTTCATCCACTGAATCTTACATTTTCTCTACCTTAGTTGCTATATCATTTACCAATTTTTGGATAGGTAGAGTCTTTTTCTGTATCACCTCTTCCAAGGTTTCTTCCTCTTGCTAATCACATACTTGTACATCTCTCTTTTGGATAGATGAATCTCTATTATACTCTTCGACAAATTCTCTCTTCTTCAATTCATCCTCTTCCTTGGTCACTTGATTAGTTAATCTTTGAATCTAATGGATGGTCATCTCTAATAGTCATCCTTAGGCATAAACCCCAAGGGTCTCACTAGTTTTATTTGTTAATCCATCTAATATGTGCCTTAGTTGTTCCTTCTCTGAGAATCCATGGCCTAGGCATCTGTGTAGTAAGGAATAATATCTGCCCATTGCTACATCAATGGATTTGTGTATCCCTTACTTTCATACTTAGATCTTCTTTCTTAAGTTTGACACCCGTGAGTAAGTCTAATATTTATCATTGAAGAGTTCTAGCATGGTACTCCATCTTTGAATTGATTCTAATTCTAGGGATCTATACTAGCCTTCTACCTCCTTAATAAGTATCTTTGGGAACAACTTTAATTTCTACCAATTACTTTCAATTTTTTGGAGGGCATAGGCATCATGGAATACTTGAAGGTGGTGTTGCGGATCTGCATTATATTCACCCTCAAATCTAGGCATATTGTTCATTTCTAGCCACTTGATGTAGCTATCCCTCACATGCCTAGTTGAAGTATATACAACTTTCCTTATGTTTAGGATGCTGCAAGTTGCCAATAAGAGTTCATCATGATCATAGGGTTTGTATGCTTGATTGTAGTGGTGCCCCCTTTAGTACTCATATATATTATCTCTCTCTCTCTCTCATCACATCTATCCCTATTCCTTTGTGGTTTTTGTTCATCATCTTCTTCATCAAAATGTCCTGGTAAATAGTCATGTTGATCATGAGTTTGATGTCTTTCCTTATCATGATCTTCATACCTTTGTTCCCTTCTATTAGAGTCCATTGACGATCATAAGGATGAAGATGAAGTAGTAGGAGAACGATGTTAGCTAGTTCTCCTTCTATAACTTTGGTGTTCATCCCTTTGTGATCCAGCAAAAGCTCTTGGCCTTAAGTCCTTCTTGTACTTAGAGCTTGTTTTTTCTCTTCTTGGTGTCTTTGCTAATGTTAAATGTAGTTGCACTTTAATAGGTTCTTCTAGATGAATAATAGGTGTTTGAGAATGGACTTCATGATCTTGGTGGAGTTTCTTTGCTACAAATGTATTGCCATCAAGTTCTTCTAGGACAACAGGAGAGTTAACCTACTTTCCCTTATTATGCACATGTTTGGTTTCCATAGTAGCATCTCTTCATACTTGTGCCTCTGTGGGTTGGTAGGGTCTCGTCATGTGTTTGGTAACATGGTACCCTTCTTGCACATGGCTCAAATTCATTCCCCTTAAAGTCGTTTGAAGCATGGTGGGTGTTGAACACTCTGGAGGTAAAAAGATGTTGTTCTATAGGTCTCTCCACCTCAATTTCCCATCTTGATGAAAAATAAATGTGAAATCAAGATAGTAAGGATCATTGTGAGCATATGAGATTCTTGTTTGCATAGGCATACTCTAGTTTTGATTGTCATTTGTTCTATCATTGCCCCTTTGTATCTCTTTGGTAGGTGATGGTTTTTTCTTAGTTGAAGCCATGTTATAAGTGTTATGTTTACTTATGTGTGTGTGTTATTAGAATTATTTAAAGATTATGAAGATTGACTTTATTGTTCTTAATACAACAAACTTTGTAAGATTAATTACTTAGCATACATTAATACATCCCTAGCAACGGTGCTAATGATGAGCAATGGAGTATCCCAACACTGTACCATACAAGTCACAAGAGACAGCATGTGACTAGAACGTAATCCACGAATGGACAATGTTGTTATGCTAGCAATTAATGTTAAGTTTGAGATCATTGTCTTCCCACTTTGAGCTAGTGAAGTTCAAGTGTATGGTTTAGCTCTTAGTGAGGCATATGATTAATTGATGTTGATAGGCTCTTAAGTGCTCCTAAAGTAAACATGATTGAATAATTTCTAAGTCTAGTTAACTAAAAAAACATAAACCTATCTTAGCCTAATGCAATGGACATCTGGTCTTGGTCTACTGTACATGCCTTGTACTTGTGTAGCTATCATTGGGATTACCAAGTGGAATTACTACTGGGCAAACCAAGCAATGCCACTACTAAGTTACCGGATAACTACACTTAGCACTCAAAACCAGTCATATCCATTTCTCTTACTAATGACATGTAAACAAAGTTCTTAAACTGTAAATGATTAACTAGAAAAATAGTAAAGATTATGCTAAGTAAACAAATAAAACTAACAGAATGTCGCAATGATGGAAAGCAATCTCGATCTATATTGCCATCATAAACTGCATCCAAGTACAATTCACTTGAATAAAGACACCGAACAACTACCAAACATCACATTGTGGGCATTTGCTCTATTTCTAAGGCTACAAAAACAAACTTTAAGAATTTTCCTAAGGGTGGAACGAAAAGCTCTCAAATCGTGTGCCCAAGTGTCAGTATNTTCAAACTATGCACTACTCTGCTAGAATACAAAAACACATAAACGTTATCATCGTATATAGAAGAGTATAGTATAGAGAATTTCATACAAGGATATCTAGTCCACACTACTATACATGAAAATATACAATAACCAAGCACTGAAGGATTTCCCCTCTACTCTCTCTCTTCGTGCTTGTCTAGGCTCTTGCGCCTTTCACCTGTAATGAAATAAAGTTAGTACACTACTAAGTGGGAAGCCTTTACACTTCCCCTGCTAGATGGTCAATAAGTGCTACACTAGAGCAAGGGAGTGGGGTACAAGGCAACCTGCAACACTATTAGTCTCATGCATGCTCAAAAGAACACACACCATATCACCCATAAAGCTAACATACTATCATACAAGCATAGAAAAAGCCATGGTCTAGCATCATCTATCATGCCCATGTCATCATACCCATGATATACCATAAATAGTCCATGATCCATACAATCGTAATCCAAACAGAACACCTATTCTTAATGATATGACTCACAAACCAATACTATCACATACATAGCCCACTTGGTTGCTAGCATATCCACACTCAGTGTAGCATGTGAAATAGTATCATGAGTACTCATAATAGCCATTTCCTGCATGCCTTTTATTAGTCTTTTATTTATCCAATTGGTGCTAGGGCCCATCAACTTGTGACCCACAACCACTAGCCTTCTAGAGGACTGGTAATAGGAACGAACACACATATGCCATGGACTAGTCATAGGGATGAACACACCTATGCTCTCCCATTCTTAGGATGAGGCCTAAGATAGGAGCCTCATTGATGCATCATAGTGGGGTTAATCCATACTACCCCTAAGGTGCCTCATCACCAACCGGTCCACACCCTCATGCTAGCATCACCCGCCAACAATAGTCACAAGCATAGTTGTGAAAACATATACATAATCTAGCTAGCTTAAGCCAACACAGGTCATAAGCACAAACCAACCCACCCCCCCCCCCCCCCCCCAACCAAACATATCTGCATAGATCCACCCCTAACAGTTATAGTCATTCCATGAAAAACAATACCATGATGCAATAGGACAACATGAAGACCTCAATGTGACAAAATAATACCATATTTCTTAAAAGACACGTACTTCCATACAAATGACCACTATAATGACCTTCAAAATTATATATGCCTAAAGAGAAAACTAATCCCACGATTAGAAAGTACTTTCTACAATAATCCCAACAACACTAATTTTACCTAAATCAGACTCTTGGAAGCAAAGTTATGCGCATTCAAAGTTTGATTAATAAAATAATATTTAAATAATATTTGGAACACCCAAAAATGCTTGTGCCCCAGTAGGCCCCACAAATAGCATATTCCAATCATACGAGGCTCATCAACACCATAGATCATATTCCACAAGTTCACATCATCCCATATATTGCATATATATTCATCCACAATTTGTAACCAAAATCAGACAATTTTGGGAAAATAGAAGCTCAATCCTTGAGCTAGCCACCCTCACATGTCCACATCGCATAATCATCTACACTAATCCAATACAAAAATATAGGGGAAAGGTAAAGAAAACCCACCAATTAAAATTGCTGGGGTAGAAAGGCTAAAACAAGGAGAAAATCCTCAAAAATCTGGCAAGACTCCGTTTCACTCCCAACAAGTTCTGCACCCATGTAGATATGACCACAGCAATCCCAAATCCAAATACAAAATAAGCAAAAATCATCCACAAGGCTTAGAATCTAGAAAAAAAAAGAGAGCAGAAAGAAAAATGGTAGAAAACAAACTCCTGTGCATTTCTATTTCTGTATAGAAAGAAACAAAGAAAAATAAAACAAAAATCCAAGCATGGTAGTGCAAAAGGACAATGGTCTCTTATATTAAAGTAAGAAAAAAAACTAGGTTTAGGCCATGTTACTTTATGCTTCTGGGTGATGACAACAAAAAAAAAATAGTGGTCAACATTACAAACTATAATTTTTTCCATCATATGCTTATCACATAGATGTTTGTTTTGATTAAGAAAACAAAAAAAAATATGTGCAAGCTACTTCCTTTTTGCATGTCACATGCAACATCTGATTTTTTAACTTTTACACATGAATTATTTATAAGTTTTTTCTTTTCAGAAATGATTTTCATAAGTTATTTATATTTTTCATCTCTGCAACTAATACCATAAACTTTAAACCTACGTAACAAACACACTGGGACTCCAAATCAAAATTTGTTTGAACCTACGAGATCCTTAGCCTACACTCTACACATTCACATGCCAAAATCACACCTGAACATCATGCAACATATTGCTATTGTACAAAAGCTAAAATACCAAAATCACACATAAAGCATAAAAAACATACTGGATCAGTGCTCTTGTACCCCACTCTAACACCCCTGTGAGCAACATCACCTGTCTAACACATCACATAGGGCTAGTGTACATAATCATGTTAATTAAGCATAATAACAACATCATAATCATAACATAAAGACGAAGTTCCATAACATATAAAATACATTATCTCATCCCCGAAAACCCACCAAGACTCTACATTTAATGTATAACTCATAAGCGGATGACCATACCTACTGTCTTTGGATGGGATGTAACACTCTCCCCTCCTTGAGAATCTTCCTCCTAGAAGATCTTAGAATGAGCTATGCACATTTCAGTCTCCACCTCCCAAGTAGCCTCCAAAGCTCCATGTCTACTCCATAAAATTTTGACCATAGGGACAACTTTACTATGTAGCTGCCGCAACATACAATCAACAATTTCTACTAGTTGCTCAACATAACTAACTTCAAACTGCAGTTGTATTCCTGAATGGCTAATCACATGATATTCATCAAGCACATAACATTGTAGCATAGATACATGAAAGACATCATGGACATGTGCCACATGAGGAGGTAATGATATCCGATGGGCCACTTTCCCAATCCATTGTAACACCTAAAATGGACCAATGTATCTAGGAGCCAATTTTCCTTTTTGGCCAAATTAGGTAAGGCCTTTCAAAGGAGAAACACAAAGAAATACATGATCTTTGACAACAAACTCTAGTGGCCTTCAATGCTGATTGGCATATGCTGCCTACCTATCCTATGCAACTCTTAGTCTATCTCAAATCTCTCAAATCTGCTTTGTAGTTTGCCTCACCAAATCTATGCTCACCTACTAACGATCTTTTATGGTATCCCAACATAAAGGTGTTCTACATGGCCTACCATATAAAATCTCATATGGTGTTTCTTGCACACTCTCCTGATAACTGTTGTTATATGCAAATTTAGCTAATGGTAGCATCCAATCCCAACCTTCTCTATACTGCAAAGCACAAGCTCTCAATATGTCTTCTAGAATTTAATTCACTCATTTAGTTTGACCATCACTTTGTGGATGATATGTCAAACCGATATTCAACTTTGTACCCATCTCCTTTTGAAATGCTTGCCAAGAATGTGACATGAATCGAGCATATCTATCACTAATAATCCATCGTGGCACACCATGCAACTGCACTATCTCTACAAGAAAGAGATGTGTCGTTTCTACTGCACTTACTAATGATCTCTATCACTAATAATCTGTCATGGTACACCATGCAAACTTTGTTAACAAATCAACAACTACTAATATAGCATCATGACCATTGCAAGCTTGTGGAAGACCAATAATGAAATCCATACCAATGACATCCCATTTCCACTGAGAAATATCGTGGAAATGCAAATATCCCCCAAGTCTCTAATGCTCTATCTTCACATGTTGGCAAATTAAACATCGGGCAACATACTTCCCTACATTCCTCTTCATACCATGCCACCAATACATCTATCATAAACTTTGGTACATTTTTTGACTACCTAGATGCATTTGGTATCTGCTCATGTGGGCCTCATCCATCAACTGAATTCGAAGAGTTTCTGGAACACATACTCGACCATCCCTCCATAAGACTCCATGACTATCTATAAAGAGCGGTCCATCAAAGGTAATTTGTTACCTCAATTTCTAACACCAAGGATCATGTCATTGTTGCTCCTGTATCTGCTCTTGCAAATCTGATTGGATTATTAAGTTATTAAGCTTTCTTGCCACCCTACTCAATGCATTTGCTACTTTGTTAGTCTTACTAGGCCTGTATTTAATAGTGAAATCAAAATCAGCAAGTAACTCCACCCATCTACATTGTCGTAGGTTTAATTATGGCTAACTCATAAGATATTGAAGGCTCTTATGGTCAATCCAAATAGTTACTTTCTCCCCATATAGATAATGCTACCAAATCTTCAATGCAAATATCATAGCACCCAATTCTAGATCATGCACGGGATATCTAGTTTCATGTGGCCTCAATTGACAGGATGCATAAGCCACAACTTGTCCATCCTACATCAACACGCAACCAAATCCATCCTCGAAGGCATTAGTACTAACATCATATGGATGTCTTGGTGTCAGAGATATTAGGACAAGAGTAGTCACCAATCTATGCTTCAACTCCTCAAATGTAGCCTGACAAGCTGGGCCCCAAGTAAAGTTAGCCTCTTTTCTCAACAAGCGAGTCAAAGGAGGTGCTATGTGAGAGAAATGTTCCACAAAGCTCTAGTAATATCCTGCTAACCCCAAGAAGTTTCGTACCTCCACTATTGATTGTGACCTAGGCCAATCACAAATGACTACAATCCTTGTAGGATCTACAAAGATAGTAGCTCTTGACACCACATGTCCCAAGAATTGAATCTTTGATTGCCAAAATGAACACTTGGATGGTTGAGCATATAGTTGGTACTCCTTCAAAGTCTATAAGATCATCTGCAAGTGCTTTGCATGCAATTGCTCATGAGGAGAATATACTAAGATATCATCAATGAACACAATCACAAACTGATCTAGGAATGGATGCATCACACTATTCATGAGGTGCATGAAAACTATTGGTGCATTTGTCAACCCAAAGGGTAGCACCAAAAACTCATAGTGGCCATAACGTGTTTTGAATGCTGTCTTTAACACATCCTACTCATGAACTTGCACTTAATGATACCCAGACTTGAGATCAATCTTTGAAAATATAGGTGCTCCCCGAAGTTGATCCAACAAGTCATCAATGCATGGCAAAGGATATCTATTTTTCACAGTCACTTGGTTTAACTGCCTATAATCTATGCATAATGACAAACCCCCATCCTTCTTTTTAATAAATAGCACAAGTGCACCCCACGGTGATACACTGGGGCGAATATGGCCTTTATCTAGCAATTCTTGTAGTTGAATCTTTAGCTCTACTAGCTCTACAAGAGACATCCTATGTGGAGCCTTTGAAATAGGTTTTGTACTAGGTTTAAATTAGATCTCGAACTCAATCTCTTGCCTAGGTGGCAAACTCGATAATTCGAACTGGAATACATCAAAGAATTCATGAACCACATGAATTTGATCTATCTCCACCATATCTATTTTATAGATTGTAGCCACAAAGCATGCATGCCCTTTTTAAAGCATTCTATGGTACATCCAAGAGGAGGCTAAATCTAGGTGCATGGTCCTTGGACAAGTTTGTACCTCAATTGAAGCACCATCCACTAATTGTAATTGTAGGAGCTTTTGCCAACATTCCAAACTAGCATTGAACTATGACAACTAATCCATCCCTAAAATAACATCATATACCCCAAGAGCCATAACATGTAAATCACTAACCCATTGCATACCTTCCAATTCTACTAGCACATTCCTACACACCTGATCAACTCGAGTTTCATGACCCCTAATAGAAGATACTATCAACCCAAGAGAAAGAGAATGACATACAAGAGCTACATGATGTGCAACTGTAGGATTTATGAAAGAATGGCTAGCACATGGATCAAATAACATTAACATAGCAAAGTCCAAAATCATACCTCCTGTCTCCATCATTGTGTTTGGTTGCATGTCCAAAGGCTGGTCTGTTAAGGCATACACCCATCCTAGAGTCCTCTGGTCCCCTCCTTTGGGCTGAGTGACTGGTGCTCCACATCCACCCTAAACTGGAGGTTGTTGTCCTTGGCCTCTACCTCCTCCACTACTACCTACCTACTTTGGGCACTGCCAAGCCCGATGCCCTAGTTGCCCACATGCAAAACAATTCTGACAATCCCTCTGTATATGACCAAGCTGCTCACATCTATAACAAACAATAGCTCCACGACAAGCTCCAACAGTAGGACCACAAGCGGCTATTAGACGCTCTTCTCTATGGCCACAAGCTTGCTTAGAGGGGCTAGGCCTCTCTCATGTCAATTCTCTCTTTTGCCCTTGTCACCTCTCTTTGTGTTATATCTTCGTGTTGACTCCTCTTTAAATCCATGGCTACTACTCTAGCTTCATCATAGGAAGTCAATCTAAGAGGTAACATGTGATCCTTCAAAGATGGTCTCAAACCTCGAACAAATTTGTTTGCCTGTACCACAAACCAACTACCCTAATACAAATAGTAGAACTCATCCTCCTTGTTATGTGCATAATGGGTAGACACATAACAACCTTTGAAAGATGCCAAAAAAACCGTATCGTTGTGCTGCATAAATTCGTACGGCATCCACAAGCGAAAGGATGTTAGTCGTGGTTCTGGAATGATACTCTATTTAAATTAATTGAAAAAAAAGAAAGAAGGAAAAAAACGCTACCAAAAACCCAAACCACAACATCTACCACTACCAGAAGCGACGTGATTGAATTTGGCGGCCAGTAGTAATAATAATAATAATAATGATGCTGTGCAAAGCACGCTAGCTCCCTTGTCATGACGTGGCGACACAGCCAATCCATGAAAAGTAATTATCACTTTTCCAAATTAATAATTAAGGCTAAACGCAATCATTACAAGAGAATCCATTTATTTACATTTTCGCTACACTGAATGATCCATTCCGGCATCCCGTATCTTGTCGGTTTAAAATCAACCTGTACATATCAACTCAAACAGAACTGTGCTTATCAGAATCCGCCACGTGGCGTGTGGCCCGGGACGTTTTCGACGGGCCCCACAGACGACGAGATGCCGTAGAATATTCGCAATCGCAGGGTTGAAATTAAAAATGAATGGACGGTCAGGATGAAAATTCTCGGCCCGCCAGCGGGTTAGTACCAAGGATAGCAGTCACACGTGGAATTTGTCGGCTGGTCCCGACATTATGACCGGCAGAACCGGTGGTGGTGCCCCGGCTTTTTTTTTTTTTTTTTAATAATTTTTAAATCGCAGAAAGGAAGTTTTTGACCTTTCGTCTGCTGGTATTTTTGCTTGGAAAGCCCGTCTGCAATCTCTCAGAACTTGAATTTCACACAGTGCGTTTTGCGATTCTTTGTGTTTTCTGCTTTGCTACGGTAAGTCTCTGGTTCTTCGGCTTTGTTGTATTTTGTTTGGTTGCGGCGTTTGTGTTCTGTTTCTCTGTTGTTCACTGCGTTTGTGTTCGAGCTTCTGTAAAGTTTTGGTTCATTTGAGAGCAATTTCGACATTTCGTCAGATCCGTGTGCGCTGTTTTGTTTTCGTGTCTGAAAATGTTAGGTTTGCAGTTTTGCGTAGGCTTTTGGTTGTTTCGGTGTAGATCGCGCAGTTGTCTTTCTGGAAGAAGTGTTTTTTCTTTTTCTTCTTCTTTTCTTGTTTTTTTTGGCGGTGTTTGCAATAGCTTTGCAATTTTTTGGATTTGTATATGCCTTTCGTCTTGCGGATCCTTTTTCGAATCTTTAAGTTCGATACCGGAATTCTGAATTGCTTGTTCTTCTTCTTTGATATATGCGCTTTTTGTTGTTCGTTTCTTTTTGCCTCTCATATTTAAACTATCCGCCTGATGTGATTTAGATCGAGCCTCGAACTTGACTTTCCAGCGAGCCTTAATGGCGGTTTTTTTCTAGGTCGCTGAGTTCCTCGTTCCTCTTCTTTGATTTACGCTTCTTTTATATCTCGTTTCTTCTTTTACTCTGAAAAATATCCTTCATCTTAAGGTCTCTGCGTGAACCTTAATTGGTTAATTGTTGGTTTCTATGCCTTTTTCAAAGAGTCGGCCGGTTTGGTTCCAGTTTAGGGATATATTATATTATATTATATCGAGCAATGAATTGGTTTTTAATTTTTCTAGGAATTAGTTTGAAATCAGATTTACGTGAATTCATTATCTAAAAAAACGCTTTAGTTTCATTTTAAAATAATTTGAAATTTCAGGAATTTATCATCCCAACTTCCAAGCTTCTTTTTGCCTTTTTAAAAGGCTCCTCTTCTTTCTGCCGCTTGGGCAGACAAAGGTTTCCAACACGGCGGTGTTTATGCAGCGCGTAAGTTTTAACGATGAAGTTCCTCGAATACACCCCTCTTGCAAGGTATTTGTCGTTGCTTCAAACAACGCATATCGATGGTTGCTTTAGTGGTATTATTATGGTTGCTCTTTTAAGATGGTTCTGTTAGAAGGAATACTAGCATGATTCATGATTCCATTTTCCATTGCCACATTTTCTAAATCATCTTGGTTGCGTGTAATTTCAGGTTAAACGGCTTTTTCAACCATGTAAATCTAGGAGAATGCGTCCTCAAAGGATCTCTGGAGGCTTATTCATGTAAAGTTTGGTGCCTTGCTCCATGGCAACTAACCAACCACTCCTCCATTATATTCGTGCTGTTAAAGTTGACTCTTGTATTGTTCGAAATGTTCGACAGGCAAACTTGCTGGGATAGACAGGAAGCTATCGCGTAGTCTGGAGCAAGAAGTAAGAACATACCCATTATTGGATTATTCCAAGCCTATTGTAAAGTAGTAGGGTGGCCAAGTTAATTATTCACGGTAGTCAATGCTGAATTTCATATCTGCTTGATTCTGGCGAATAATTGCCAGTTATATTGATGAAAGGCCATTTAGAATTGATTGCGATTCTGAGGTAGTATTTTCACCTGGGCCTTGAACGCTTGATTTTTTAGGTTCTGGATTCTCTTGAGCATTCTCCCGAGGATTTTTCATCCTCGCCAATGGGGCCTTTATACAGCACATCAAGGTACCGCTAAAATGTTCCTCACATCATGTTCACGGCATTGCTATAAGGATATTCGGTGTTTTGTGGTAAACTTCATGTTCTACTGTTATTTTGTGATTCAGCCGGAGAACACTGATTTATCTTATCCTTACCATGAATCACATGTACCCCGACTACGACTTCAGGTACTAGGCTACCTTTCTGAGCTTAAGCTTTTTTGAGTCTTGCTTCTTTTCTTACCATTAGAGGGATAATAGGAATTGTCTGGTGCCAAATTCAAACGTTTTTCCTGGTTGGATTGGCATATCAGTGCATTACTTTAAATTTGGGAAGTGGTGTCAAATGGATAGACAAACGGTTTCTTGAACCGTTGCTCCACTGGAGCTTGAGAGTTCGAGTCTCTCCATTTCCCATCACAATTGCCAATAAACCCTTTTTGGGGGTTCGAATTATCTAAAATCAGAGATTGGTTTGTTCCATTTAAGAGTCTGCAATGGTTGGTATGTTTTAATGAAAACAGAATCATCATGAATCAGTGTTGCTTTAAAAAAGCCATTTCCAGTGTGGTGCAGGCCCAGAATTTTTACAAAGAATACAGCTTAAATTCTCTGAAGGCGAAGTTAGAAAACCATCTACTTGAAGCGGGCAAGGTATGGGCTGCAGAATACGGAGAAGATAACCTTTTCGAAAGCCTTTGGAAAGTAATAGAGGAGGTATGTAAATCTTCATGCTCTACTTTTGATTTTTACCGTGGGGAGTTTTTAATGGTACATTCTGTTACTTTTTCTTGTGTTTGCTCCACTTTTATATAGGTCATCGAGCTGTTGGACTGCGAAGTGTACAGTTATGTACCGGAAGTTGAAGATGACCCATTCATGGAAAGAGGTTCTATGTAAGTTTCATATCCTTTGGTTGATTTTGTGCTATGTTATTATAAGATGCTGAACTCTGCAAGATTTGTCTTTTGTTCTCCTGTGTTAAATGTAACAGATGGTCTTTCAATCTCTTTTTCTACAACAAGAAGCTGAAGCGGATTCTCAGTTTTAGCTGTCACTGTTTAAGGTTCGTTTACTTTACATTTGCGTGGACTTTGGTCCAGCTCGGTGGTAAATTTATTAACGATAATATGTTCACATTTTGCAGCAAGTTGGCAACTGATGATCTATCTGGTGATGAACTATTAAGTGACGATGATGTCATGCTGGACTCAATGGACATGGAGTAAATTCCCTCACCTTGAGAATAATGATTGATAGGAAGGTTCCATGCTTCAATAATGTTGAATCTAGATTACTGTAATATCCCTGTAATTTGTAGTCATCGTCTGTGGTTTGCGGTGTAGGAGGTTATGTTACTTACCCATGTGCACCCTGTATAAAAGCATCCGAAAAACCCATCATTTGTAAGAAATTGTGACTTTAGTTTCTCACCTTTAAACTGCGAATAAAACGGAATTGATTTCCCAGTTGATATTATATTTTCTTAACCAAAACAATTGTTTTCTGACTTACCACGGCAGAGTGTTCTGTATCATTTGGACTGCATGCCAGTGTTCACTTATTTGCTCAACCTCAGGGTGTCCATTAGTAATTTATATGACGCAGGCACTGTGATTAATTACTGTGAACACGAAAAGGAGAAATAGGGTAGGCCAGCCTAATACCCTGGGCTTCGGCGGACCAAAGCCTAGAATGGTGCTCGTCCCTCATTATAATTTGTTGACCATGGATATGCGCGGGTAGCATTATGGCAAAGAATCAAACTCACATGCAGCAGGGAGATTCCACTGGTTGGCTGGCTCCAAGGCTAATAATGCGATTGCCGTGTATTCAAAGCTGGTGGGGTTGTGTTGGGTCGGGCTTTTTCCTCTCCTTGGTTGTCAGGAAAACCAGACTTTGTCTGTCTATAGGTAGGGCAGGCAGGCACATCGCAAGAAGCCTTTCCTCCCTTGAATGACGAGTGTAGTCAAGGACAAGCACAAGCACAGTGCATTTGAGCAGGAAGCTGCCACCCGTCGCCTTTGGGTTTGACGGACAAAATTCATGGGTCAATACTGGCCATCCATCCATCCATCCATCCATCCAGTTTTTGTCAAATTGTCACGTAGCGAGAAACCCATCACTGAGCTTTCGGCATATACTCTTTCGGCGTTGTCGGTCGTGTTACCTTGGTTTGCTGTACAACATCCGGTTACCTGTCTCTCTTCCTTTTACCAACGATTCCGTGAGTAGTCACCAAGAAAAATGTTTGGTGGCCCAGAAAAGGTCGCTATCGACTAGCTTTAAAAACAAAAAGTTTTTAACATTGCTAACACGATGCGGTTTTGTAAAATAGGAAAAGGTTTAAAGTAAATCTTGCAAGGATTTGAGTTTTGAGTCTGGTTTGTTGTGAAGTACCTTAACAGACGGGGGCATCTTATCAGCATGCTTCCTCTCTTTATAAAGTTGTTAAGACGTTCCTATTTTTAATTTTGATGGTAACATCAGCTGACGGCCAGCTTAAGTGGTTGCAACAGATAAAGAGGTTAAGGTTAGGTTTATGCATGTTAAATATTTTTGAGATACAAATCAGGAAATATTATTTTTGTTCCGTTATAGGCTTTTCGTTTTTGTTTGCTTTCCTATTCACGAAGGCTTTGACAACGCTTGACAAAAAGTTATTTTCATTGATGAGTAAATAGTTTTCGTATTCTGAAATGTTAGTCTTCATTGATAAATAATGGTGAAAAGTATTAACGATGACATGATTTTTTTCGTCAGCATCAAGTCTAAAAGATTGCAACAATGGAAAGCAACAATATTTTTGAAATCATTTATGTGCATGTGTATAGTAATGGGAAAATGAAGATTCATATTTTTTAAGTAGAATCAGTAATTAAATTAATAAAAGGTAACCAGCAAGGCCAAGCCGTACAGTAGAACGAAACTTTCACGAAGGAGGTTTGCTAAGAGATTAAATTAGCTAGTAGGCACAAAAGGTATAATAATATGTCCTTAGTTATAAAAAAACTTATCAGAGCTATCGAGCCTACCGTGCTGTAGTATTACAGTAGTCTACCAAAAAAATCATTGCTCATCAATTCCATTATTCAAATGACAGCAAATCTATCAAAATGTTGCATGTTAGATGGCACGATGCGTGTGAATAATGGACTTTGGTGCAATATGGACCTTACAATATTCAATCATTATCAAATCATTGTATCCAAGATTGGATGGCTTGGATGACCCTAGAATGGGGCATCTATGCAATGCAAAAAAATGTTTTTCCGAACCCATCAATAGTTTTTCAATCTTAGAAAAATTCTCTATGGATCTTTGATAGTAACCTGTGTGTTCAAGGAATGATCAGGTTGATAACTAATTCCTTGGATAATCTTAATCTTTTTAGGCTTGACCTTTGATGAGACGCGATATCGCATGGGTCGTGATATCGTGGCCGTCGCGATATCGTGGTCCGTCGCCAAATCTATAAATAAGAGGTGGCACTCCTCTTATTTTCCATCCTAGGCTTAAAGTAGAGAAACTCTGGTAGTTTGATTACTTCAGAGAGAATATTTTCCATGTGCCCGCAGTAGGAGTCCCCAAGTGAATGGATTTTTATTCGAGTAGCTTTGTACCTGAACGCAAGTTGTGTACGGTAATAAAGACAAGCTTTGTGGATAAACCTTGCAGTGCATGGAATAGGATTTATTATTTGTTATTTCTTACTTGCTACTTATTACCTGCATTAGCGCGGCATGAGTACAATTTGATTACGAGCATTGACAAATGTGTACGGCTAATCAAGGAATCGGTTGCTCATCGCGATTAGTCTCTCTCACTCTCAACTCCTAGAACGCGGGATGAGTACGACTTGATTACGAGCATCTACGGGTGCGTACGGCTAGTTAAGGAATCGGCTGCTCATCACGTTTAGGCTAGTTAAGTGCCTCAGTACGACCACTTCGAGCACGTGCGTTACGTGTGGAGATCCCAGTAACGATTAGCATTTGGTAGCCACAGTTGCATAGTTCAGGGTGTGTACGGTAAGTGGGAACGGATTCTGATGCTAGTTAATTTAGACTTAGGTTCTTAGTTAAAGTTAGTTAGTTCTCTCAACCCTTCACCCTTTAGTATAGGAGAAAAACCATAAAAGACCATAAAAATCATATACCTTGGACTTACTTAA
>MNCI01008572.1:1439021-1456734 GCA_015680685.1 Gnetum montanum
ATTACTTCATCATTGCAACATTCACTTAGCTTAATCATTTAATTAATTGTTATTTACTGCTTTCCTAGTTAATATCTCTTCTCACCCTAAACTCCTATTAAATGCGGAATGAGTACGACTTGATTACAAGCATTTAAGTGTGACTACTTGGTAACCCAGTAGCGTACTTAGGCCATGCGCTTGGTAATCCCAGTGGTAGTTGTGCACGAGGTCCAAGATGTGTACAGATGATTGAGAATAGATGCTCATTGCACTTAGGCTAGCTTAGATTCTCTCTCACCCTCTCTCTCTTAGCTTAGTTAATATTATTTCCCATTGTATCTAGGAGTGGCATTAGTATAGAAACACATCATACACCTCACTCTGGACTAAACCATACGTGAAAAAGTTAACACTAGTCGAGATGGGAAGACAGCGAACGACGATCTAAGACTAACTATCTAGATATCACAACTAGCTCGTCTGCGGAGTTCGACTAGATCGTGCGTGAAACATTTGTATTCGTATGGTTGAGTGTAGGGGTACCTCGTCACTCATCAATAACCATCTAGAAAACTATAATAGCAATGCCCAGATATAGTATCTAACAGTTGATCCACAAATGGCAATGGGAAGTGATATTTGAATATTGCCATGTTCAACAACTAAAAGTCAATGCAAACCCACCACTTGTTACCTTTCTTTAGCACTATCACGAGTGGAATAACCTACTCATTATCTGCAATGGGAGAGATAAACCTCACCTTGAGAAGTTGTTTGATTTTCTCTTTGATGTTTTGCTTCAATTTGGGGTTCAACCACTGCTGCAACTGCCTCTTTGGCTTCATGGCTAGATTAGTGTAGATACAATGTTGGCATATCTTGAGATCAATCCCTATGACCTCAGGATATGACCAAGCAAAGACTATTGGCCATTTATTAACAACATTTAATAGCATCTATTTTTGTTCAGGAGTAAGATTAGCATTGATTATTACTAGCTTTTCATTTTTTAATAATGCATATTCCATGTTGGTATGTAGAGTTTTCAACAATAAGGGCTCTTGTTTAAAATTTTTAGGAAATTCCAACTCTTCCCAATAGGCATCATCATTTGCATCATCAAAGAGTTGGTGATGAACTTGCTTAAGTTCATCTATGCCTTTTACGTAGGCACATGTTAGGCTCTCAGTAGGTTTCATGCAAAGTGTTGAGCTGCTCTCAGGGTTAGCTATCAGCCACTAGGTGGCCTCCTACTTTTTGGTTGCTATGTACATGCATCTTTGAATTTCAACTATATTAGCACATTGACCACATGCTTTGATAGATACATTGTTAATGGCCCATAGTTTCTACACATAGTTACACCCTATATCACTGTATGTGATGCATGGAACTTTCTTCTTCTTAATCTTGTCAAATGCATTTTCTTTAGAGATTTCGAGGAAAAGATCTTGGATCCTCAATCATGCATCAAGAATGCTCAACCAAGCCCTTTCCATGATGATTAGGAAGTTCCTTTTACAATTGTCAACTCAAATCACTAGGAAATTGGCAAGGTTGGACCACCTGCAAACAATGGTCACAATGTCCTCCACCAATCCCAAGGGAACAATGATGGACTAATCAGCCAACTCAAGATGGATGTTGCTCTTCTTAAGTGAAGGAAGGTTCTAGGCTTTATACATCTCAAGGAAAATCATATTAACAGTAGAACCCAAATTCACAAGAGGCTTATAAAGGTCATTCCCATCGATTTGAAGGTAAATAAGGAAACTTCCGAGATCAAATAGTTTCCAGGGAAGATGGCAAGTCTTTATCCAATTGGTTACCACATGAGTTAACATGACAATATCCATTTTGGGAGGTGTTTGATTTGAAGGGGACTCAAATGGATTAGATGCAGAGGGAGATGGAGAAGCAGGATTACTAGTTGTAGGTGTATGTGAGGGTTTAGTTGGGCTATTGATTCAAAAGAAAGGTCTTTTTCATGATTTAGTTTCTACACCACTCGGTTGAGGAGATAGTTATAAGTTAACAACCCTCATTGCATTGCATTGTTGTGGTTGAGGTAGAAGTTCTCCCTACATTGATGAAGCAGGCAGTAACTAGGTTGAGGGTGGAGGGGCATATGCAGAAGGATGAGAAGGGTGATAGGGATATGGGATTTTCCCTCTAGTAGATGGAGAATGGATTCTGTAATACTCTGGAGGGTAGTAGTGATGTTGGAAGGTGCTGTGACTAGAAGAGTCACGTGGAGAAATTGGTTGCTGAACATAGTATCTATATGGATCTAGCTGCCTATAAGGGTATTGTTTCCTTGGTGGTATTGCTCTTATGGTTATGGTGGAGGTACACTTGGATAGTAGGTTTTTTATTAGTAGAATTGCCTAGGATTGCCTTAAGGATAGGGTAATCTTCTGGGTGCCTACCTCCTTACCAATCTAGGATTCAGAGAATATACCCTAGATTCTTGCAAGTGTGACACAATGAGGCAACATCCCTCGATATGTTTATAATGGTAGATGTTACATCCACCATCATCATCTAATTCAGTCTCCACAACTTCTTCTACTGTAGTAGCTTTGCCCTTACCCTTTAGTAGGCACGTTCAACTTCTTTTAACCTCTTGCAGTTATGATCACTACTATGCTCTCTTGATTATTTTACAATTTTTAGAGTAGTTTGGAATTTTTCATCCAATGAATTCCATATTTTATCTACCTTGGCTGAAATTTTAGACATATATTTTTGGATCAGCAAAGTCTTTCATTACACCACTTGATCAAGAGGTGACTCCTCCTCACTATCACAAAAGTAGACCTCCCTCTTTCTGATGGAAGGGTTCCTATTATATTATTTTGTAGTTTCTCATTTCCTTAGCTCTTGTTCGTCTTTTGCTACCTACTCTATTAGCCTTTGTATTTGATGGGCTCTTAATTTTGATAGTTTCCCTTGGGCATAGACCGCAAGAGTTCTTCTCGTTTCTGATCTGAGTCCATCTATGATGTGGAAAAATTATTTCTACTGAGAATAACAATGGCTAGGGCATTGGTGTATAAGAGAATAGTATCTACCCATGGTGGCATCCAAGGGTTCATGGGTTCCTTGCTTCCATCCTTGGATTTTCCTTCTTAGATTAGACACTCAGGAGTATGTTTGATATTTATCATTGAACATCCCTAGTATTGTACTTCACATGTGGATGGATTTCAATTCCAAGGATTGATACCAACTTTCTACTTCCTTGATGAATGTCTTAGGAAATAGCTTTAATTTCTACCAATCATTTTCAATATTCTATAAGGCACAATAATTATGAAAATCTTGAATATGTGTTTGCAGATCAGAGTTTTATCCCCCCTCAAATCTATGGATATTGTTCATGTCAAGTCACTTTGATCTGACTATCTTTCACATGCTTGGTTAGAATTTTTACTACCTCTACAATGTTCAGCATGATTTGAGTGGCAATCAAAGGCTCATCATCATCATTATTTCAATGATGCCTATAATTTCCTCTGCTACCCCTTTGTCCATGATGGTCTCTGCAATTATCATTGCTATGCTATTCACCTTTATCATGGTTGTTCTTTCTGTAGCTTGTGTCAAAACCAAAAGAGGAAGAAGAAGATGCAGATGAAGAGGATGAAGAGGGAGGAGGACTACCACCACCATGGTATTTGCCATCCTTTCTACAATTTTCATGGCCACATTCATGAGCTTTTTTATCATCTTGATGCTTGCTTGAGCCCTTGCCTTGACTCCCATTTTTTTCTAAACTTGGATTGTTGATAGTGAATTGTAGATTCGAGTTCACATCTCCATCATCAATGTTAAGGGGTGGAGAATCTTCATGCTGAGAACCCCTAGAGGGAGGATCCTCATTATCATTTTGCTTCAGCAGGAACAAGGGATTGGTGAATTGTTTTTTCTTCATAGCCTCATGATGGTTCTCCTGGTGTTGATCTCTCCTTCATTGTGTTTCAGTGGGATGATAATCTCAATAATCATGGTCATGCATTACGTAGTCTTCTTGAAGATCTTGGATGCCCAACCTCCTACAAGTTTGGAGTAGCATCTCGAGCATAGATCAATTAGGAGGCATTACAATATTTTCTCCATATTTTGCCACCACAATTGTTCATCTTGATGCAAGATGGAAGATGAAGTTAGGCACATACTCATCTAGATGAGTATATACCACCCATCATTCTTGAGGCACTATCGATTTAGTATCATCATGCCTATGAGAAGAAGACATTTTGCAACTAGAATAAGATATTAGTGTGCTGAAATTATTATATTTATTTTTAGGATAACTTTGACCTTAGAATTCATCCAATGTTGTTAATGATTTTCACTATGCCTAGATAGCACACATTTTAAATAAAAAGAGTCCCTAGCAATGTCATTAATGATGAGTGGCGAATACCCTTACGCTCAACCATATGAATCACTAAGCATTCATGCAAGATTTGGTCAAATTTTGTAAACTCTATGTCTTTTGATACACTAGCCTTTAGGAAGTGACTTTGCCCTAATAGTCATTCATTGTTTTCCCAATTACACTTGTGATATGCATAGGTATGGTTAAGTGTAATTGAGGTGTATGATTTTTATTATTTTTTATGTTTTATGTTTTGGATGCTTAAAATAAAGGATGAAAGAAATGAAATAATTTAATTGCTAATTTAACCTAGCTAACTAATCAATGTCTAACTAATCCTAACATAAGCATCTGATCTCACTTTCCATACACATCCTGAACATGTATAATGCTGTTGGGTTACCAAATGTTAAGTGTTACTAGAATTATCAAGTGTCATGCACATGCTCAAAGTGGTTGTACTTATGTTCTTAATTAATTATTATTTAACCTAGCTTGATTAGCTTAATTACTTAAAGGCATTAAATAAAATTTCTAAAAACATTAAATGCATGAAGGAAATATTTAATCTAGCCAAAGTGTTGCAAGGTTTATTAGAAAGCTCATCTTTATTTCTGCACACACTACCATGCTTAGGTACAACAATGCTCAAACAAAGATCCATACACTCAATGACTCCTGCTATGGGCACTTTGGAAAATATTTTAACCTTGGGAAAGAAAAACTGCAAGAGCTCTACTACACTATGACCAATATATGACTCCAAATCCATGCATCCAAGTGTTATATTTATAGGCTGACATACATCCCATGATATCGAATATCTGACATCGCTTCTGGGTTCCCAATATTGGGTATCTAATATTAGGGCTTCGATATCAAAGCCAAAAAAATATACCTCATTAGAAGGTTTGCTAACCCCATGTATTTTTTCAAATCTTTGATATGCAAGTCTTTATTGTTTACCTCAGCATGATGGACATAAGTAAGGTTGTCTAAAATTGGTTGCCAATCTAGGTTTTGTGCAAAAATTGAATTGATTTTGGCCGTTGCCATTTAGATGTCTTTTTCATTTATTTGTTTGCACATGCCCATCTTGTCTCTAAAATGCTCTTTTAGTCACTCATGTTTCTTGGCCTCATTATGCTATGTGTTGATTTCAATTGTAGAATTTTGGCGAATGATGTGAACCTCCTCTATTGATAGGATTTTATTTTCCTTGGCCAAGCAACTCATATCCTAGTTAACTCTCATAAGTTGTTCTCGGAGTTGTTGGATGCTCTTATCAAGAACATTCTTTTGCTTCTCTATATTTGTCAACCGAGCATTATTAGCAGCTAATTACTTGTTTTGTTCTTGTAAGGTTGTGAGAGCTTTAGCATGTGCATATGTTTGTGCTTCAGTAACAAATGCATCCTATACTACCTTCTTCTTCTCTTTTTCCATTCTCATATTGTGGTCAATCAACCACCTCATGTGGTTAGTTCTAAATTGCTCAAGTTGGTCTAGCTCTATGAATTGTGTTGGATCTTATCTTTCAACTCTTAGGGTGGCTAGCTCCTCTTGCAATATTTGCATTTCATTCTCTGCATGCTTAGCCCAGGTTTTAGCCATGACCAACTTTTCTTTTGTGGTGATCAAATCATATTGAACTGCAATGATATCATTGGGGATATCAAGAAGATTCTACATCACTTGTCCTATCTGCAATAGTTTGTTCAATATATCTTCATGCTTTGCAGGAGCCATTGAGGTTTTGGCAAGCATTTGAGCATCTAGTGCTCCAGAGATATCAGTTAGTGGCATAGTAGATACATTGAAGGACTCCTTAATGTAGTCAGTGATGGCCTCCACAGCTCCTACTACATCCTAGTGTTGCATGATCACAATAGTGGTACCTTCACTAGTTTTAGGCATAACCTAGAATGATGTAGTATTCTTGGATATGTGTTGTGTCTAATTATCCTATCCTCATGCTTGGAGTGATACTTGTCCATTGGCTGGATCTATGAATACTATGGACCTTGTGAAGCTTTCTCGTACTTTGTATAAATTAGCCCCCTCTCTTGTTTCCTAATTGATGATTTTTGCAATTTGCTATGGATGGCTCATGGATGATTTGTAGTCCTACGATGGTGGTGAAACTTGTTGTTGCTATTGCTGTTGTTGCTGCTATTTAGCTTGTGGTTAACTACTAGGTCATGCTTGTTGTTGTTGACCAGTAGCTAGAATGCTACTAGTAAGAATGGTATCTGCAATTCCCTCAGTGCTTGTTGGTTTTTATACTTGATCCTTCTTTGGTGGCACTGGCTTGAGCATTTTTGCATAAGAAGCACTATGGGCCTTCCTAGGAACATCATTGGTGTACCCCAGGATTCTAGCTTACTTACACAGCTTCCTGATGAGGCAAGGAAATGGAAGTGTTAGCTTCCCTACCTTCTTTTTTTGGAAATCACCTTTGAATCTCAAGGAAGAATAGATGGGAAATATTAGCATAAAATTTTTCCATTAGAATGACACTTCCTCTATCTGCATATGTGGATATCTTGTTAAGCCTCTTTGTCAAAAATAAGTGGTAGGTGCCAATGCCAACTATAAAGTATACCTTTTCTTTAGCTATGAGCTCACTATAATCTTTGTCTTTGTTACCATATGTCCTTTGTAACCATAGCCTTTTCAAATTAGTATCAGATCTTGTTGAGATCTGTGCCACATTCATCCCTTCATTTGGGATGTTAAGGGCTTTGGCGATTGCTTTCACTAAGTAAGGCACAGAAACTCCTTTGATTTTTACTGTGGCATCGACTTGCTTATTTTGCCAGAATTGGTACGTTTCTTCCAAGTACCATTCTACATTGTTGGATAGTATGGGCCATAGAGGAGATGCTTGGAGTTTCATCTTCACTACTTTTGGAGAAAATTCCATAAAGGGACCAAAGTTTATCTCCACAATGATTGTGGAAATGATTTATTTTTTTTATGGCCTGAAGGCATTCTAGTGATAGTGTGAGGAGCTATCATTGTTTAGGGACTAGTGGAACTTCTACCTCTCCTTGGGCTGAGTGTTGTGTGACTAGAGTTTGTTGATGAATGCTACATGATTGAGCCTCATGCTTTGGGTGTTCTACTTGGGGAGTTTGTTCTTCCACTTATCCTTTCCCATGGCCTCTTGGTTTCTTGCTCTCATGCTATGATTTGAAATTATTAAAGTTTTCACATCAGTCCTTAATAGTTATTTACCTTTCTCATACCCTTGGTTAGATCAAGCTCTTATATTATTATGATTGCAGAGTTCGAAAATTGTTAAAAAAGAGTCCCCTTAGGTGTTTTATCATTAGTTACTTATCACCTTCCATAGTTATCATTTTCTTGCTTATTATGACTTAGAATGGTTGGTATGGCCCATTAGGATAAATAACTAAGTCTTTCTAGCTTAAGTTTGATTGATTAACTATAAGGTTCTTATTATCTCTTATACTTACCCTTTATGGTATCTCCCGAGTGTTAGAAAATTTTTGGCTTAAATTTCCTGATTTTAGCAGTGTGCCCCCCTCCCATGACTAAGTTGAGTGCTTCAGGATCAATAGGGTTCAAGAATTTTGAAAAGTAGAGCTATGAGGATGAAGTTATGGCCTTTGGATGTTAGTGTGCAAGAGCTCTAAGAATAAAAAAAACTCCAAAAACTCTCATGCTGCAAAATGAAAAAGTGAAAAATTTCACTAACTCCCGCTTGTATATATACTATTTTTATATGTGTGACATCGAAGATGATATGTCGTAGATACAACATTGTAGGCGCTACGATATTACTATTAAAAATATCAAATTTTTTATTAATTTTTCTAGGAGAAGATGAGTTAAATGGAATGTTTGAAAGATGTGAAGCTTGTCTAGAGGGTCTTGGTCCATTAATGGTGCACGATTTTTGAAAATTTGTTGTTCAAAGTTCATGAAGAAGGAATCTTGGGCAAAAAAAGTTTATTAGATAGATAGGAGATGGGTAATGGCTTTCTGATGTACGAATAGATTATTAGATGTTATGAAAAGTATTTATTAAATCTTGATTGTTCTAAAAGGCACAAGATGATGTGGAATTACTTGCCAAGTATGAAATACAAGAGTTATACAAGTGCGTCCTCCTCAAAGTAGGCTCCAGCCCTTAGTGCGCTTATATGACCGCATCTAAAAGTGTCATTAGGTACTCAAAGAGTTGAATGTAAGACATACCTATTTAGCAAAAAACACATGTTAATATTGCTAAATTGGGAAAATAACATTATATTATATGAAACTACAAGTTATGATTGAATATATAGTGAGGTGAGATGGATTGTAGAAGGGATTCCTAAACTAAGATGTGAGGTGTCTTACCATAGGCATAATAAATTCTTGTTTGTAATTGTGGTTAAGGCAATCATTAGCCAATCTTTCCAAAATTTAGACCAAGTCCAAACCACTTTCTAGTGACATTGCATTGTTTCATCTCTAGGAGTTACAATTGTAAGGCTACTATTGTTGCAAGGAGTATTATCACTTGGCATATTGCATAAGATAGGAGTTTATTCATTGCACTTATTATTATTATTTTGATTTTTAAGAAGTTGCCTACCTTCAGGCATGGGTAACATGTCTTTCTAGTGGAACTCCCAGAAATCTATTCAGTGCATGGATTTTATTTTTAACTATGTTGACTTGACCAGAGGACTACCTTTAGGCATGGGTAACATGTCTTTCCAGTGACATGGTAAGGCAACACTTATTGTACTCTTACTTCCATTTTTCATTAGATCTACAAGGATATAATACATCCTTAGCAATAGGATAGAAGTCATAGTAGTGATCCAAGAGAATCCACAAGTTCCTTTGATGTCACACCCTTATCATTCCCACTTGGTTCTGCACTCTTTTGTCTAGGCATAATAATCAGAAGTTTATTCTTAGTTATATTATGAGAAGAATATCATTATGGCCATGGTAAGAACCTATTATTATTGGAATGGGTGGATGCATGTTGTAGCCTTATTGTATAGGTAATTGATCCCTTATTATTGGATAATATAGAGAAATCTTCACCTTATTGGAACTACATCTTACTTTATTTAGCATGTTTTATCGACAATTGACATAAATATGTACAAGTGAAATGATGACAAAGTACGAAAAATTATAAAAGATATCAAGAATAAAAAAGATAAAAAGAATGAAAAATTATCAAAGAATTAAAAAATTATTAAGAAATTGAAAAATATAAAAGAATAGGAAAATGATTAAGAATTGAAAAACTATAAAAGAAGGAAAAGATATCAAAGAATGTGAAAATTGGTATGAAATGTAAAAAAGTATAACAAGAAATTATAAACAAACAAGAATTGTAAAACAAAAAGTTAAAAAGCAATTATTAAGTCCTAGATCAAGATAAGGAATCCCCCTCACGATTGAACTCATGGGTGAGTATTTGAAAAATGGACCCTAGATCTTCTAGATCATGCACTTTAAGTTTCTTACTTACCATCCTTAGTGACTTAGTTTTTCAGTTACCACCCCATGTAATCTTGATGGTAATCACATTTTGATCTTTTAAGGACATAAATCCTATTGGACTAGATGGTCTTTTCAGCTAAGAAGATCCCATGAGATTCTCTTGTTGATTCCTAATTTCAAATTTTAAGTCCTTATTTCCCTTATTTGTTGGTGTATGATTATGGTTTATGAGATCCTTTTGTGAATTCTTAGTTAGGGTCATTTTCTTAGAATAGGAGTTAATAAGTGGGTTAGATGTTTCAATGCATGTTTTGAACAATTTTAGGTTCTCAATTTTTAGCCATTAGGTATCTTTTGGTTTAGTGGCCCATGCTTCTTTTTGTACACACAGTTGTTTCTAACATTTGTTGTGGACTTGTATAAGGATTGTGTTGACATTCTGAAGTGTCGGTCCATAATTGCACCCTACTTTATCATTAGTAATGCATGGAATCTTTTGTGTATGTATGGCTCCTTACTTGTCTTCCTTAGAGATTTTGATAGATAAGTCTTTCACTCTTAACTTAGCATCCATAGTGTTAAGCCATGCTCTTTCCATTATGATAGGAAATTCCTTGTCATCATTCTTCATGTCAATTACTAGAAAATCTGCTCGATAAGACCACCCACTGATGGTGATCACCACATCTTCTATTTGTTCTAAAGGAATGATGATAGATTGATCTACTATCTCTAACCTTATGTTACACTTCTTTAAGTGTAATAGGTTCCGTGCCTTGTATGTTTCTTGAGATATCAAATTTACTCTGGAACTTGTTTCTAATAGAGCCTTGCATGGTGAGTTTGTAGCTACTTGTAAATAAATCAAATAAACTTCTGGATCTATTATTTTTTTGGGAAGTGCCCTTGCCTTAATCCAGTCTAATACTATGTCTGTTAGCATGACAGTTTTAATCTTTTGATTTGATTGTTGGAGAATCAGGATGTTTGTAGGAGGATTCTTCATATAAGGAATATAATTTAATGGGGTCCTTATTCTACCAAATTTTTGTAGACTTGTCCTAAAAAGAGGATGCTTTCTTAATTTTTCTTTAGCATGGCTAGTGTGATCCTCTACTTGTACACTCACTATCCTTATAGCACTCTTCTACTGAGGTTGTGATGGCAGTTCCCCCTACAAGATAGGTGGTGGCACTGGTGGCAAAGAATTAGAAGGGGGATTCAACAAACCAACATTTCGAAAATGTGCATAAGGACTATGATCCATCCTTGGAGTAGTAGGTCTATAGTACTCTAGTGGATAATAAGGTGAAGAAGTTTAAACTGATGTGTTGCTTGGAGATATTGAACGTTGAACATAATATCCATGAGGGTTAGGTTGCCTATATGGATATTGCTACCTTGGTGGTGGCATTGTCCATGTTTGTGGTTGCTGTCACTCCTGTTAGTATTACTCTTGTGGTTGTGGGTAGGCTTCGCTTGGGTAATATGTTGGCTAGAAGTTGCCTTATATTACTTTGAGGATAAGGTAGCCTTTTGGGCATATGCTTTTTGACAAAGCTTAAATTAAGTGCATATACCTCAAATTCTTGCAAGTGGATCATAGTAAGGAAACATCCCTTAGGATGTTCATACTCGCACACCTTGCACCCTTCCTCTTCCTTTGAACTAGAGTTAGTATATCCTTCAATGGTAGCAATGTTTCCTTTGTGCTTATAAATTTCTCATCCATAATCTCTTTTCTTCTTCCTTTCCTTGCCCTTATTAAATGCTTGTTCAATCTTCTCTTCCAATATCTTTAGGGTAGTAGCAGATTTTTTATCCACTGAATCCCACATTTTCTCTACCTTAGTTTCAATATCATTTACTAATTTTTGGATAGGTAGAGTCTTTTTCTAGATAACATCTTCTAAGGTTTTATCCTCTTACACATCATGTTTCCTTATCGATGGATCTCTGTTATACTCTTTAGTTGACTCTTTCTTCTTGAGTTTTTCTTCCTCTTTCACTACTTAATTAATTAGTCTTTGAATTCGATGGATGGTCATCTATGATAGTTGTTGTTACACAAAAACCCCAAGGATCTCTCTAGTTTTGCTCCTCAACCCATCTACTATGTGCCTTAGTTATTCCTTCTATGGGAATCCATGGCCTAGACACAAGGAATAGTACCTATCCATTACTGCATCAAGGGATTCGTGTATCCCTTGCTTCCATCCTTGGATGTACTTTCTTAAGTTTAACACTTATGAGTAAGTCTAATACTTATCATTGAAGAGCTCTAGCATGGTACTCCATCTTTGAATTGATTATGGTTCTAAGGATCTGTACCTACTTTCTACCTCCTTAATGAGTGTCCTTGGCAATAGCTTTAGTTTTTGCTAATCACTTTCAATGTTTTGGGGGCACAGGAATCATTGAATGCTTAAAGGTGGTGTTGTGGATTTGCATTGTATCCACTCTCAAATCTAGGCATGTTCATGTCTAGCTACTTAATGCAACTATCCCTTATGTGCCTTTTTGGAACGTAGATTGCTTCCCTAATGTTTATCATGCTACAAGTGGCCAATAGGGGTTCTTTATAGTGATAAGGTTCATAGGCTTTATTGTGGTGGTGACTCCTTCTATGTTCATAATGCTTCCTTTCTTAATGTTTGATCCTTTCTCTTCTTCCTTACTAATCATCCTATTCACTATTAGGATATCTTCTTCTATGCTTATGTCTTTCACCATCTATTCATTTGTCCCTATCATGGTCTCTGTATTGACGTTCCTTCTTGTTAGACTCTATAGATGAGCATGAGGAGGTGGAGGAAGCAGTTGGAGAATGGTGCCAATTAGTTCTCCTTTAGTAACTTCTTGATTCATTCTCCTTTGGCTCATTAGAAGCTCTTGGCCTTGAGCTCTACCTATATCTTGAGTCTTTTGCATTCCTTCCAAGGTCCTCTACAAGAGTTGACTTTAGCTTTGTGTTGATAGAATCTTCAATATGTAAAACTGGTATGTGAGAGTGGGATCTTTGAAGTTGATAGAATTTATCAGCTTGGAGTGGGGTGTCTTTAATTTCCTTTAGGATAACTATCTGAGGGGCTTCCTTTCCATTCTCTTGTTCATGTTGCACTTCCATAAGGACATCCCTTTTTTCCTAAGCCTTTCTTGGATGGTATAACTTGGTCATGTTTTGTGTAACTCAGTATTCTTCTTGTTGATGACTTAGGTTGGCCTTCTTGAGGACTACTTGAAACATTAGTGGTATGGAGTGCTCTAGTGGTAGGACTATGTTTCCCTGCATATCTTTCCATCTAAATTGTTCATATTGGGGAAGGATGAATGTAAAGTCAGGATAGTACAAATAATTATGAGCATATGAAACTCTTGTTTGCATTGGTGCACTCCAGTCTTTGTCATCATGATTTCTCTCATAATTTTTTTGTAGTTCTTTGGTAGATGACATCTTTTCTCTTTGTGTTGAAGGCATGTTATAGTTTTGATGCTTAACTTGTGTGTGTGTTATTAGAATTATTTAAAGATTATAAAGATTGGCTTGATGGTTCATAATACAATGAACTTTGTAAGATTAATTACTTAGCACACATTGACACATCCCTAACAACGGTGTCAATCATGAATGGTGGAATATCCCAACACTTCACTATACAAGTCATGAGTGCTAGCATGTGATCCAATTGGAATCCACAGATGAACAATGTACAGTAATTGGCATTAAGTTCGAGATCACTATCTTCCCACTTTAAGCTAGTAAGGTGCAAGTGTATGGTTGAGCTCTTAGTGAGGTGTATGATTAACTGATGTTGTTAGGATCTTAAGTGCTCACAAAGTAAACATGGTGGAATAAATTCTAAGTTTAGTTAACTAAGAAAACATAAACCTATCTTAGCCTAATGTTATGAATATCTAGTCCTTGTCTATCGTTCACTCCTTAGACTTGTGTAGTTATTGTTGGGATTACCAAGTGGTATTACTGCTAAGCTAATTAAGCAATGCCACTACTAGATTACCAGATAACTATACTTAGCGCTTGAAACCAGTCATATCCATATCGCTTACTAATCACATGTAAAGCAAAGTACTTAAAATGTAAATGATTAACTAAGAAAATAGTAAATATTATGCTAAGTTAGCAAATAGAATACTAAGGGAATGGTGCAATAATGGAGAGAAATCTTGATCTTTATTACCATCATGAACTGTATTCAAGTACAAGTCACTCAAATAAAGACATTAGACAACTGCTAAACATCACACTACAAGCATTCACTCTATTGCTAAGTCTATGAAAACAAATTGCAAGAATCTAGCTAAGGGTGGAATGAAAAGCTACCAAATTGTGTACTCAAGTGTTGGTATTTATAGGGGTGCATCCTAAGACATCTCATCGACAATGACGTAGCATATACCATGACATCGTATGTACGACATCATTGCTATGATATCGAAGATACAATATCGCAACATCCAAAAATTTGACTTTATCAATTTGGTACATGTGTTTTTTTTTTTTTTTGATTTGATTTCCTCACTACAGCATACCTAGTGTAAATAACTGTGTAATGTATGTTAATATCGTTGTTTTTGTGAAGTTGATGTGTTATCATTTTTCTTTCTATCTCTTTATTTTAAAAATATTTGTTACCATGATTTGTAAACATCTTTCACTCATCTCATTTTAATAGTTCCTACTGAACTTTGCACTAATTGGAATGTGTTTGTTATACTAAAATTATTCATAAATTTCACTCAACTTATTTTGATGCTTCCCAATTGAACTAGCACCAATTGGAATGTTGTCATTATTCTAAATTGCTATTGCTTAAGTTGGAAAGGATTTCTTATTGTAAACATGTTTCTCTTTGCTTATTATTTTGAGATGAGTTCTTTGCTTTTTCTTGCAGTCTTGGAAAAATTCATAAACAAGTTGCTATTGTTATTTTCAACTTAGAAAAATTGTTTTAGGTTAGAAAGGATTAGCTATTGCAAGCATGTTTCACTCTGTTTCTCGTTTGCGATGATTTCTTTGTATTCTGATGCTCAAATTGCAAGCAACTCAATTTTGGCATTTGGAGCTTGGAAAATTTTATTTGTTGTTTCTACGATTCTACGTGTTAACATATTAGTGATGCGTTGAAGATGTTTTCATTGAAGTTTTCTTTCCTTATTAGATTTGGTACATGCAATTTTTTTTATTTGATTCTCTAACTATGGCATACATGGTGGAAATTGTTGTTTAATGTATGTTAATATCATTGTTTCTGTGAAGTTGATGTGTTATTGTTTTGCTTTCTATTTCTTCATTTTGAAAGGATTTTTTATCATAATTCGTAAACATCTTTCACTCATCTCATTTTAATAGTTCATGCTAAACTTTGCACTAATTGGAATTTGTTTGTTGTACTAAACTTCTTCGTAAATGTCCCTCAACTTATTTTGATGCTTCCTTGTTGAACTAGCACCGATTGGAATGTTGTTGTTCTTATAAATTACTATTGCTTAAGTTGGAAAGGGTTTCTTATTGTAAACATGTTTCTCTTTGCTTATTATTTTGAGATGAGTTCCTTGCTTTTTCCTGTAGCCTTGTGAAAATTCATAAACACTGCTATTTTTATTTTGAACTTAGAAAAATTGTTTTAGGTTGGAAAGGATTAGCTATTTCCAACATGTTTCACTCCGTTTCTCATTTGCGATGATTTCTTTAAATTTTTCTCCTCAAATCGCAAGCAACTAAAATTTGGTATCTAGAGCTTGGCCATTTTATTCATGGTTTCTATGATTCTATGTGTTAATGTATTAGTGATGCGTTCAAGATGTTTCCATTGGAGTTTTCTTTCTTTATTAGATTTGGTACATGTGATTTTTTTATTTTTTTATTTGATCCTCTCACTACAATGTACCTGGTGTATAATGTATATTAATATCATTGTTTCTTGTTTTGAAGTTGTTTTTGTGAAGTTGATGTGTTGTTGTTTTGCTTTTTGTTTCTTCATTTTGAAAATTTTTGTTATTGTGAGTTGTAAACAACTTTCATTCATCTCATTTTAACAGTTCTTGCTGAACTTTGCACTAATGGAAATGTGTTTGTCATACTAAACTTCTTTGTAAATGCCACTCAACTTATTTTGATGCTTCCTGCTAAACTAGTACCAATTGGAATGTTGTCATTATTCTAAATTGCTACTGCTTAAGTTGGAAAGGATTTCTTATTGTAAACATGTTTCTCTTTATTTATTATTTTGAGATGAGTTCTTTACTTTTTCCTATAGCCTTACTTTTGGAAATTCATAAACAAGTTGCTATTGTTATTTTCAACTTAGAAAATATGTTTTAGGTCAAAAATGATTAGTTATTGTGAACATATTTCACTCCATTTCTCATTTGTGATGATTTCTTTGTATTTTGCTACTCAAATTGCAAGTAACTCAATTTTCGTATTTAGAGCTTGGCCATTGTGTTTGTTGCTTCTATGATTTGATGTGTTAACATATTAGTGATGCGTTCAAGATGTTTTCATTAGAGTTTTCTTTCTTTATTAGAATTGGTACATGTGATTTTTTTTGTTTTTTGATTTGATTCTCTGACTAAAGCATACTTGGTGGAAGTTGTTGTGTAATGTATGTTAATATCGTTGTTTCTATGAAGTTGATGTGTCATTGTTTTGCATTCTGTTTCTTCATTTTGAAAGGAATTTTTATCATGATTCATAAACATCTTTCACTCATCTCATTTTTACAGTCCATTAATTAGAATGTGTTTGTCATAGTGAACTTTTTCATAAACGTCACTCAACTTATTTTGACACTTCCCTGTTGAACTAGCACATATTGGAATGTTGTCATTATTCTAAATTGCTACTTGATGAGTGGTGAGGTACCCCTACACTCAACCATATAAATACAAGTGTCTCACGCGCGATCCGGTCAAACTCCAAGGACTAAGTGCTTACGTGCCCTAATGGAACACTTAAGGTTAATCAATCGCTGTCTTCCCAAACTTACTTGTATTGTCATGGTTGTATGGTTAAGTAAGCTTGAGGTATATGATTTTTATATCTTTTATCTTTTTAATGTTTTTACGCTAATAGGGAAAGGTGAAGAGAACTAAATGACTAACTTATATTAACTATTCACTAACTAAGTTCTAATTGTCCTAACACCAGTATCCGTTCCCACTTGTCGCACATCCCCTAAACCAATGCAATGCTGTTGGGATTACCAAACGCTAGTTGTTACTGGGTTACCAAGCGTTACGCATGTGCTTGAAGCAGTCGTACTGAATGCACTTAACTAGGAGAGTCAAGGGTTGAGAGAGATTAATTATCTAAGAAAGCATTTAAATATTTAACAATAATTAATTCCTATTTAGCTTAGTCCACATGCTGCAAGGTTTATCAGAAAGTTTGTTTTTATTGCTGTACATAAATGTTTGCTCAGGTACAATTTGCTCGAATAAAGATCCATTCACTTTAAGACTCTTACTGCAGGCACATGGAAATATTCTAACTCTGGAATGGTAAAACTGCTATAGTTTGGCTAAGGGTCTAAGTCTAAGTGTCTAAAATAGGGAAAGCCACCTCTTATTTATAGATGTTGCAGTGGGCCACGATATCACATACGCGATATCGTGGGGGCGGATGTGATATAGTGGATGCGATATCGCGGCTCATCATACCCCCATGACTGAATAAAAACTTGTCCTTGAGTTCCTTACAAAATATTGGGAAGGTATGGGATTATTGACTTGAATGATACTAATGGTGAATGGGGTGACATGTGAATGGATCATCATTACAATACATGACAAAATTAGTGTTCATGAAAACAAGAGTGAACACTATACACATTTGACATC
>MNCI01008572.1:1457726-1524000 GCA_015680685.1 Gnetum montanum
TGAGAACCACACCATGCAAAGACTTATTATTTTTATTAGCTCAACTTCCCGATAATGGAGCAGCGTTGGAATGGTAAGGAAAAATCAAGAAGAAGACATCCAAGCACCCAAGAGAATGGCCAACACAAATGCATCAAATCCCTTTGACATCACATCCTTTTCGATCCTTGAGTCCTTCCTTAGTTTGAAAAATGGCCAGTCACCAATTCGTTGATAGTTCTTATTATTGAAAGAAAGGGACTGTATAGTTCCAAGCCAAGAGAGACCATAGAAATTCATGGATGCATGGATGACGTGGACTCATTTCCTATTATATCAAAAGAACCATACCTTAGTATCAACATTATAACTTAAAGGTAAAAACCAAACATTAGCAATCAATGGAATACAATTCATACCACCATCAGGAGCACTTATTAGGTGATGATCTTAACAAAATAAACAAACACACAAAGAAATGAAAAAGTATGAAGGATGTTGCAAAAAAAAAAAAACAAGAAAAGAAAAGTTAAATAAATTTGTAAAAAAAAAACTTAAAAAGGAATTGAGAGCCTTGATTGTTCAACATAAGTGACCATCTCCCCCATGACTGAGTTGAAAGGAGGAGATTCGAAATAATGAGCGAGGGCGTCCTCTCTTCGATGTGTTATGTGCATTGATCATTCTAGATTCATGGTAAGGTTTAGTCTGTTGCACATTGACTAGTAATCCTTTATTGGAGTGCTTGTTTGAAGTTTTTAGGAATTTCCAGCTTCCCTCTATTGATGTTTTAGGGTTAAGGGTTGGAAGTTGGCGACACTCTTGCTCTAGTGCATCTATGCTTTCGACGTGGATGCAAGTTGTTCCCCTAGTTAGTTCCATGCATGTTGGTGAGTTGCTCTCCTGATCAACTATTAACCACTAGGTCTCTTCTTGTTGTGTAGTTGCTACATACAGGTACTTGTGTATGTTAATTTCTTGGGCACACCGGTTGCATGCAGGCAATGTTGAACATTCTTGTACGCAATCACACCCTGTATCACTGTATGTGATGCATGAAACTTTCTTCCTCTCGATCTTCCCAAAAGTGTTTTTCGTAGATATTTCCAAGGAAAGATCGTGGATTCCTAGGCATGCGTTTATGGTACTTAGCCATGCCTTTCCCATTATTATTGGGAAGTCCCATTTTTCATTGTTTACTTGTATCACTAGGAAATCAGCTGGGTATGACCATCCACACACAGTGGTAACGATGTCCTCCACTAGTCCCAAGGGAACAGTGATGGACTAGTCAGCCAGCTCTAAGCAAATATTGCTCTTCTTTAGTGGAGGCAAGTTCCAGGCTTTATACATCTCTTGTGATATTAAGTTGACTCCGGAACTTGAGTCCAGAAGAGCTTTACATGGTTCATTCCCAGTGACTTGGAGATAAATTAAAGGACTTCCAGGATCAGAGAATTTCCTGGGAAGGTGGCCCTCCTTAATCTAGTTAGTGACGGCCTGTGTTAACATAACCGTGTGCGTTGATCTCTATTTTTGGTTTGAAGGGAGCTCTGAAGCCTTATTTGATGGAGAGGCATTCAGAGGTTCAACTGCTTGTGGTTGTGAGGGCTTGGTTGGATTGTTGGTTTTAAAGAAAGGTCTTCTCTTTGTACAGTTGTCAGAACTAGTAGCGGGTTGAAGGTTTATGGCCCTTGTAGCATTGCATTGCTTCAGTTGAGTGGGGATTTCCCCTTGCATTGCTGGAGCGGGTGGTAATGGAGCTATCAGTGTGAGAGTTGCAGATGGGTTTGGAGGATGGTATGCCTATGGGTTGTCTCTCCCAGGAGAAGGAGTCCTATAATATTCCCAAGCTTGGTAGTGATGTTGTGGTGTCATGTGACCAAAAAAGTCACGTGGAGAGATTGGCTGCTGCACGTAATAGCCATATGGATCCGGTTGCCGGTAAGGGTATTGTTGCCTTGGTGGTGGCATCCCCCATGATTGTGGGTATTGCCACTGCTGGTATTGCTCAATAGGTTGTGGTGGAGTTCCACTTGGATAATACATTAAAGGTTGGTGGAACTACCTTGGGTTACCTTGGGGATAGGGTAACCATCAGGGTGCTTGCCGTTTGTTAAGTCGTGGGTTGAGTGCATACACCCCAGACTCTTGTAGATGTGAGATTACTGGGCAACATCCCTTAGGATGGTCATATTGGCATATCTCACATCCACTGTCATTGTCCATATCAGAATCCACAACCTCTTCAGTGATAGCCATTTTTCCCTTACCTTTGTTACATGCATGGTCCATGTCCCTCTTTTTCTTTTTATCATAGTCACTGCTTCACTCCTTAGACTCCTCTACAATTTTGAGAACGGTTTCAAATCTACTATCTAGGGAGTCCCACATTTGGTTTACCTTTTCTGACACTTCTGATGTTAATTTTTGCAGTGAAAAGGTTTTCCTATGCACCATCTCTTCGAGTGGTGACTCTCCTTCCTCCTCACAGAATCTCACTCTCCTTTTTTGAAGGGAAGGAACGCGGTTGTACTCTTTCCACACTTCTCTCTTACATAGCTCTCCTTCTTCCTTGGCTACTTACTCCAGCAATCTATGGACCTGATGGGACCTAAGCTCTGATAATTTCCCTTGGGCATACGTTCCAAGGGATCTCCTGGTTTCATGCCTAAGTCCATCTACGAGATGGCGTAGTTGATCCTGCTGCGAGTAACCATGGCCCGGGAAATGATGTAATAATGCATAATAATGGCCCATGGCAGCATCCAAGGGTTCGTGATTTCCTTGCTTCCATCCTTGGATTTTTTTTTGTAGGTTGAACACTCGGGAGTACGTTTGATACTTATCGTTAAATAGTTCTAGCATCATACTCCACCTTTGAATGGATTCCATTTCTAAGGACCAGTACCAGCTTTCCGCTTCCTTTACTAGTGTCCTTGGGAACAACTTTAGTTTATGCCATTCATTTTCAATATTCTGCAAGGCACATGCATCGTGAAATGCTTGTAAGTGGTTTTGAGGATCAGCATTGTATCCCCCCTCAAATCGTGGGATATTATTCATGTCTAACCTCTTGATCCTGCTATCTTTTTGGTGCCTTGTGGGAATTCTTATGGCCTCTGTGATATCTAACATGCTTTGGGTTGCAAGTAGGGATTCTTTGTGGTCATTTCATTCATAGCATCTATGATGTCTACGTGGTTCCCTACTCTCCCTTCTTCCATGCCGTGATTCTCTAGAGTGCCCTCGTCCTCGTTCTCGACTCTCTCATCGAGGTTTCTCACTCTGTTTACCTTTATCTTCAAGGTTAGGTTCCTTATGAATGCATCTTGACACTAAAGGAGAGGATGAATGTGATGATGAAGGTGAAGAAGAAGGAGAACCATCGTCATGACGATGTTTCCTACCTTCTCTTCAGTGGTCTCGGTCCCAATCGTAATTACGATTAGATTGCCCATCCTTATCATGTGTTTATGTTCCCTCGTTGAACACTTGGTGTTCATGGGGATTAGAACCAGGATTGTGAATCGTGGAGTGGAGGTTCTGATACACCACCTCCTGAATATTGTTAGGAGGGGGAACATAATTTGGTGGGGAACTTGTTGAAATAGGTTCACCACCCTCAATTTCACTTAAGATGGGTGGAGCGTTATGGGGTCCTTTACCCTTCAATGATGTATAATATCTCTCCTGTTGCAAGTCCCTCTGACATTGTGCTTCTGTGGGATGGTAATCCCTTATGTCATAATCACATGCAATGTATTCTGCTTATAATTGTGACATGCCTACTTGCGCAAGAGCACGAAGAAGCATGTTGGAGACTGCTTGATCTGGAGGCAACACTATGTTACCCTCCAAGTCTTTCCAACGCAATTGTTCATCTTGATGGAGAATAAAGGTAAAGTTGGGCACATATTCATCATGATGAATATATACCACACAGAATTGTTGAGGCACTGGCGAATCTTGGTTATGTGTGTTGTGCCGCTGACTGTCTCTTATGTGAGTCCTAGGCGATGAAGTGCTTTTGTACGAAGAATAAGACATTTTTGTCTTGTTCGATGTGCTGTTTACTGTTGTCTTATTTTGCTCTTGATCAACCCTAAGGGTTCGTTCTAACATCCCAACCATATGAATGATCTCCTATGTTCTATGTAGCACACAAACAACTAAGTCCCTAGTAACGGGCGCCAATGATGAGTGGCGAGGTACCCCTACACTCAACCATACGAATACGAGCATCTCACGCGTGATCTGGTGGAACTCCAAGGACTAGGTGCTTATGCGCCCTAATGGAACACTTAAGGTTAATCAATTACTGTCTTCCCAAACTTACTTGTATTGTCATGGTTGTATGGTTAAGTAAGCTTGAGGTATATGATTTTTATATCTTTTTTCTTTTTAATGTCTTTACGCTAATAGGGAAAGGTGAAGAGAACTAAATGACTAACTTATATTAACTATTCACTAACTAAGTTCTAATTGTCCTAACACCATTATCCATTCCCACTTGCCGCACACACCCTGAACCAGTGCAACGCTGCCGGGATTACCAAACGCTAGTCGTTACTGGGTTACCAAACGTTACACACGTGCTCGAAGCAGTCGTATTGAATGCACTTAACTAGGAGAGTCAAGGGTTGAGAGAGATTAATTATCTAGGAAAGCATTTAAACATTTAACAGTAATTAATTCCTATTTAGCTTAGTCCACATGCTACAAGGTTTATCAGAAAGTTCATCTTTATTGTCGTACACAAATGTGTGCTCAAGTACAATTTGCTCGAATAACGATCAGTTCACTTTAAGACTCCTACTGTGGGCACATGGAAATTATTCTAACTCTGGAATGGTAAACCTGCTATAGTTTGGCTAAGGGTCTAAGTCTAAGTATCTAAAACAGGGAAAGCTGCCTCTTATTTATAGATGTTGCGGCGGGCCGCAGTATCTCGTACGCGATATCACGGGGGTGGACGCGATATCGCGGATCATCACTACTACTTAAGTTGAAAACGATTCCTTATTGTAAACATGTTTCTCTTTGCTTATTATTTTGAAATGAGTTCTTTGCTTTTTTCTATAGCCTTACTTGTAGAAATTCATAAACAAGTTGCTATTGTTATTTTCAACTTAGAAAAACTATTTTAGGTTGGAAAGGATTAGCTATTGTGAACATGTTTCACTTTGTTTTTCATTTCTCATTTGCAATGATTTCTTTGTATTCTGTTGCTCAAATCACAAGCAACTCAGCGTTGGTATTTGAAGCTTGGTCATTTTATTTGTTGTTTCGACAACTTTATGTGTTAATGTATTAGTGATGCATTCAAGATGTTTCCATTGGAGTTTTCTTTCTTTTTAGATTTGGTACTGTGATTTTTTTGTTTTTTGATTTGATTCTCTAACTACATCATATCTGTTGGAACTTGGTGTGTAATGTTTATTAATATCGTTGCTTTTATGTTCTTCTTTAGACTTGATAGCTTTGCTTACACGTCTTGAAAGTCATTTTTCATCTAGTATATGTCGTGGATTTTGTGACTTCTATGTGACTCTAGTTTTAGAGTGTTTATGTTCCTGGTTTTGATGTGTAGCTTTCCCGTTCCCATATTATCATATCGTTCTAAGTTTTTTTTTGCAAAATTCCATTAGTTTGGAAGGATTTTCTAGTGTAGTTTCTACATTTTTTGACATTCATTTACCTATTCTATCATTAAAATGATGAACTACTTGGTAGTTGTTGGCCCAATTTGAAACCGTGCCTTGTAGGAGAAGACTGAAAATAATATGTTGCACATCGTAGGGACGAAGAAGAAGAAGCAAATGCATTCGGGTCCTAAAATAAAGGTTATTAGATAGGAGAGGACGGAAGTTAGATACATGAGGAAATTTACCCTTCCAGAGGACATTGATGTGGAGAATGTGAAGGCTACTTACAAAGATGGAGTTTTGATGGTTTTAGTAGCCAAGAAGCCTCCACCCATGTCCAAGAAGGCCAAGACCTTCACTATCCCTATTTCATAAGTACTATCTAGTTTGTTCTAGGGCTTTGTACTTGTGTTTAGATGTGTGTAAATCCATTAGTGTCTTTCTATACATAGTTAGTTACCCTGGCTGTGGGGCTTAAAGTTTCATTATGTCAACTAAGAATTTGGTTAGTGTTTTGTACATAAGTCTTTGTGGGGAAACTTTTGTTGTGTTTATTTAATGCTTAGATGTAGGGATTTCACATCTCCAAGTCAGAACATTGTGGAATAATGAAATTTCAAATAAAAGTACAAATGCTCCTTCCATGTGTGAAACAATCAATTTCTATTCTATCTACAAAAAAAATCAAGCATAATGCTCTCATGCCATTTAAAGTAGTTCAAATATTTTATATTAAGAACTAAGTCACATTGGCTTGGGTGATCTATTCTACTTGAAATTTTATTACAAGCATAGGGACATCTTTTTTGAATCTCTACAATTTTTTAAATCCTTTTTCATACAAGCAAAAGATTGAAGGTTTTAGATGTCTAAAAAGACATTTTTTGGGAACATGGGAAGGCGTCTTGGTCACTAGATAGAGGTTTTGGGTAGTTGAGAAGATGTGTTTTGGGCAAATATAAAGAGATATCTTGGTCGCTAGATAGATTTTTTGCATGAGAGCTGATTTTTGATAGGAGACATCTCATATGCCTAGAAGATGTTTTAGCTAGGAGAGGAGACATCTCATTCTTAGCAGAAACATCTTACATTGTGAAGAGGCATCTTTAAGAAGATGTCTTGCCATTAGAGGAGATGTCTTGTCAAGATAAGAGATGTCTTGCTTGAAAGCTAGGGTTGACAATGAGATGTCTTGTCAAGCTTATAGACATTTTGTTTGATTATGGAAAGTTTTGATATGGCAGTTCCAAGATGGAAAATAGTCAGGAGCATTGAGATTAAGAATGGAAATAGCTGAAAATCTCCAAGTGGATTATGAAAAAGGTTTCTTGAAGGTCTTGGTCTTGTATTTGATAAATATTGATTATGTTTACATGTTTTGTGTGATAGTGTAAGAGTGGTGGAGTTCACAAGAGAGTTGGGAGAGAGATTTTATGAGTTGTATGCATCTTTGTGGGCAGTGGTGGATGTGATATTGGCCATTGTAGCTCTCAATGTGTGTGTGGATCTCAATCCTATGTGTAAGGAAGAGATTTGATTTGATTGTCTTGCATTAAGGTTAATTGTGTATGTGGTCATAGAGCCTCATGTCTTGCAATATTGTTAAGTATGTGAATGTTGTTGTTTTGTGGGATTGTGATTTCATTGTATTTGTAATCTTCTTTCAACATTAATAGAAGATAGCTAATTTCTTATTTTCTAGCTATTAAATTATCCCACGAAGGATTAAAGCAAATCAGAGTGACCCTGCTCTAGGAATTGGTATCAGAGCAATAGGTTTATTGTTTTTTTGGAATTTGGTTGTGGATTTTTTTGTCTGTTTCAGATGACTCATAAGAAGAAAAATGTTTAAGCCCTGAATAGAGATATGGAGCACATGAAATTTGCCTTTTAGCTCATGTTTGAATGATTAGATGAGATTAGTGTCAAGGTAGATAGGAATGCAGGTCCCAGCCGTATTTAGACTCATGGTTATGATGAACATTTTCACTCAAATGGTCATAAAGAAGTTTCTCAGCCTAGTGGAGGGGAAAAAATGATGAGGAAAAACATGTTAGCTATGGAAGTGTGAGAACCCATCAGCCTAGGATTTTAGGGGAAGAGAATCCAAATCCTCATGTTAGAACTCCAAGAACTTCATCTTAAACATCTACTTCTTCTTATGACAAGCTTGATAATGAAGATGAAGCAAGGTTTGCTAGAGCATTCAAAAATGTTGCAAGACTTCTATATGTGGAATTGAAAACTTTCAATGGTGTAGATAATACCAATGCTTTTGCAAGTTGGCTGAATGTACTTACAAACATTTTGAGTTAGAAGAGGTAGAAAATCAATTGAGGCTACCAATTGTTGAATCCAAGTTAGAAGGGACAACTTTAATTTGATGGGAAAAAGAGTCCCAAAGTAATGAGAGGTAAAATGGTATAGGTCTTTGATGAAATACAAGTTATGACAAAAATTTGAACAAGATGTCAAGGAATTTTACATTGAAGTTTGTAAACAATTCCATCAAGCTAAGGTAAACTATAAGAAATATAGACAAGTTTTAATCTTTCTTGGAGGTCTCAAGATGGCGTATCAGCAAGAGTTGTCATTCTACGAACCACAAATCCTTGATGAGGCTTATGATTTGGTACTCAAGGCAAAAAAGAAACTTGGTGGATTTGGGATTAGGAGTAAACAAGCTTTGAAGGAGAAGGAGAAAGGATCCAAATCATAGAAGGAATCCAAGTCAAAATTTGAAGACAAGGATGACAACCATGGAGAAAAGCAAGAGAAGGGAAATGAGAAGTGTAAGGCAAAGGAGGCAAGGATAAAAATGGCAATTTATCCAAGATTTAGTGCTTCAAATGTGGAGAATGGGGAGACAAGCAATGGGAATGTTCACTTCATAAGGGAACCAAGGGTAATGATGTACAAACCATGGAAATAGAGGAAAAATCAAGCCAAGCTCTTCAGAGAGGTAATCTTAATGCTCCTAAAATTGAAGAGGTTTCTAAATTCAATTCTTATGCATTTATGAAAAATGTGATTAAAAGAGATCATCCCATTAAGAAAATTGTTGTTTCGAATTGGGGCTAGATATTTGCTTAGTGGGGAATGGATTCATATTTTGATTGATGGGGGAGCCCAAGAAAATATTATTTCTTCCAAGGCAATTGCTAGATCAGGTTTAGAGACAAATCCTCATCCTAGACCCTACAAGGTGCATTGGTTGTTAAGAGACTTCTCTCAAGAGGTAAGAGAGCAATGTGTCTCAAAGTTTAGAATTGGAAGTTATCATGATGTTGTGAAATGTGAAGTGCTACCAATTGGTTGTGCTATTGTATTTCTTAGAAGGCCTTTGAATTTTGATAATGGTGCTCAACTTGATGGAGCAAGAAATGTGTGGAGTGTAGCAAGACCTGATGGAATCCATGAGTTGGTTCCTATGACAATTGAACAAGTGAGGTAGCAAAGTTCACTTAATGCTTCCTTAATTCTTCTTAGGAAGAGGGAATATATTAAGGAACATATTGAGGCTAGTTTTAGTTTTTTGATTGTATCAATTGTTGCTTCTAACCATGATGATGTGTAGGTAGAATTTCCAATAGATGTGCTAGGCTTGAAGGAGCAATTTCCCAAGGTGTTCAAAGGGAAATTGGATGGATTGCCACCAATAAAGAATGTTCAACATCAAATTGATTTTAACCTTGGTGCTACCATTCCAAATGAAAAGACATATAGGATGACACTGAATCAGTGGATTGAATTACAATAGCAAGTAGAAGAGTTATTTACGAATGGATTCGTGAGAGAGTCAATTTCACCTATGTGCAATTCCAACAGTACTTATGCCAAAGAAGGACAATGATGAATAGAGAATGTACATTGATTCTAGGGCTGTGAACAGGATAATAGTGAGGTACAGTTTTCCTATTCCAATGATGGATGATATTCTTGATGTCCTTACCAATGCAAAGGTTTTTAGTAAAATTGATTTAAAGAGTGGATATCATCAATTTCAGATCAGAATTGGTAATGAGTGAGAGACAAATTTCAAGACATTGGATGGATTTTTTGAGTGGTTGGTGATGCTATTTGGATCATAAATGCCCCTACTACATTCATGAGGTTGATGCATGATGTCTTCAAGGATTTGATTGTAAGTATTGCATTGTCTTCTTTGATGATATTTTGATATATAGCTCTAATGAGGAAGAGCACTTGGATTACTTGAGGAGAATTTGTCTTAAGTTGGAGGAGGCACATTTGGTAATCAATGTGAATAAGAGTCACTTCTTCAAGAGGAAGATCACATATTTAGGACATGTAATTTATAAAAATCAAATTGGGATGGAAGCTAACAAGGTGAGAGCTATTAGAGATTGGCCAACTCCTAAAAATGTTGGGGAGGTAAGATCATTTCATGATTTAGTAGGTTTTTATAGGAGTTTCATAGAAAATTTTAATAGCTTGACCTATGTTTACTTTACTTAAGAATCAAGATTTTAGTGGAGTGATGAAACCCAAAGAAGCTTTGAATTGTTTAAGGCAGAAATCACTAGTGAACTGGTGTTTGCAATACCATATTTCCAAAAGCTTTTTCAAGTGATGGTGGATGCAAGTGGACTTGCCATTAGAGGGGTACTTTCACAAGAAGGTAGACATGTTGCTATCTTTTCAAAAAAGTTGAATGAGTCAAGGCAGAAATATAGCATCTATGAGAAGAAATTTTATGCTATTCTTCAAGCAATCAAGGATTAGAGGCATGATTTGTTGCTCAAGGAGTTCACTTTGATGACTAATCACAAAACAATTCAATTTCTTAATTCACAAAAGAAGTTGAATGCCAAACACATGAAGTGTGTGGAACAAGTGCTCAAGCATAAAAGTGGGAAAGCCAATGTGGTGGTTGATGCATTGTCTAGGATGCATGTGGTGAATTTTAGTGTACCTTGTGACAAAGGTATGAGTTGAAGGGAGCTTTTGCCATGTCCAAGCCTTCATAGGAGAGGAAGGCAATCATACTTAAGAGAGAAGCTTTTAGTACTCATGGATTAAAGAGACATGAGTACATGATCCATTAGGAGGATCAAATTGCTAATGATGTTATATGTGTTCTTGAGTGGGAAATCACTTTTACCCTTACTCCCTTATTCACTTGAGTTCACTTTTTAAAGGGTAGAAGAGTTGGTGTAAGGATACATTTTCTGAATCCTTTTTCATCCCTGCAAGTATAAGCTTACAGGTTTCAGATAGTTGGGAAGACATCACTAGATAGATGTCTTGCCAGAGAGCTGGTTTTTTATAGGAGATGTTCCATATGCTTGGGAGATATCTTGTCCTGAGAAGAGACATCTTGCATATGGAAGAAATGTCTCATTCCTAGAAGAGGCGTCTTGCATTGTGAAGAGATGCCTTTGGGGAGATGTCTTGCCATTGGAGAAGACATCTTGTCTTCAAAAGAGACATCTTATCAAGACAAGAGACATCTTGCCTAAAAGCCAAGGTTAACAATGAGATGTCTTGTCAAGCCTGTAGATGTCCTATTCAACTGTGGAAAGTTTTAATATGATAGTTCCAAGATGGGAAACAATTGAGAGAGTTGAGATTAAGAATGGAAACAACTTGGAATTTCCAAGTGGATCTAGGCAAGGTTTTTCTAAGGTCTTGGTTTTGTATTTGATAAATATTAATTATGTTTACATATTTTGTATGGGAGTGCATAACAAAGTTGGGAGATAAATTGCATGAAAGTTGTTTGCATCTTTGTGGTCATTTGTGTGTGTGATATTGGCAGTTATAGCTTTCTATGTGTATGTGGATCTCAATATTATGTATGAGGAAGAGATTTGGTTCAATTGTGCTTTACATTAAGGTTAATCATATGTGTGGTTGTAGAGCCTCATTGATGAGCGACAAGTACCCCTTACACCTAACCATACGAATCATAAGCGTTCACACATGAAAGGGCAATATTGAATCCTTGACATCAGAGGTTGTGCCCTCATATTGGATACCCAATAATGCGGCTTCGATATTAGAGCCCAACAAAAACATGACTCATCACTCATGCTTTGCAATATCATTGAGTATATAAGTATTGTTGTTTTGTGGAATTGTGGTTTTGCTATATTTGAATTCTCCTTTTAATATTAATAGAAGATAACTAGTTTTCTTATTTTCTAGTAATAGAATTGTCTTGCATACTATTTGGGTTCAATGTGTTTTGAAAGGTTAAAGCAAATTAAAGTGATCCTACTCCATCATGCATTACAATGCACATTGATAAATGGAAATTGTGTTGCCTTTGTTCATATGTTTAGGGTAGCCAAATTTGAGGGAGCAGCAACATTCTAGGATCTTATTTTACAAGAAACTTAAAATGTACAGAGCATTCTCTACTTTGTTTATTATTTTAAATAGACAATTAAACATTTGTTTCTTCGCAGGAAAGTGGGGGAGCCATACGAATAGTTCTTTGATTAAACAAAATCATTAATCTTTGACACACTAAGTTAGATTACTTTGCTCAACCGCGCGTGAATTTCTTCACTTACTGGAAAATGATATCATTTTTAATTTTGATTGCCTGGCAATCAATTTTAAATAGCTTTCAAAATTTTTTTGGTTGAATAAAATCAGTGCCCAGAGGAATTTTTGTTCTTCACGTAGCACGGTTTTAAAAGGAACGCAATTTGAAATTCGAGATATGTTGATGTAACAGTAAGCAGGCTTTTAAATTTTCATGCGTAAATACAATTTACATGCTTCCTGGAAGCGATGAAGAAGTTACATGCAAGTGGACATAAAACTACTGTAAAATTGATCCAAACATTTTACATTTGCTAATCTTTTGAAAAAACACGACACACTTATTTCGTTAATGATGAGAGCTTGAGCATTGTGGATTAGGGTGTATTACTTTTCAACGGTTGCGTTGCATAGACCGGTGGTGGAGTCACAGTATCCATCCTTGTCAAGTAATTGCTGAGGTGGGGCACTTAACAAGGGGGATGATGGTGATCCGTAAGCATTTCGCTTCTTGTTTCCACAGCCCAGACTAACCCTTGTGCTGATTCCCGTCACTGGGTTGGTGCCACTTGCATATTTGCATAAAGCCTACAATATAATCATTTTTCATTCAGTGATTGAAAATGTGTCATTTTAACCTTTAATACAACAAAGTCACTGATCAATTCATTGGTTTGTCAACAAATGACTTTATATTTTGTTACATGTACATAGGGCTGGTCCTAAGCCCTGATACGAAAGGAGGAGGGTTAGAGTCAGATGCTAAGGCATTTCCTGATGTCATGTTACTATGGAAAATGGGCAAGGGCTTCCTGCAACATCATCCAAACCATGTACAACATAGAAACAAAGATTTGGCTCTTTATAGAGATGAACGGTGAAAAAGAACTCATATAGCTGACCCCATTTTGTTGAGACAAGGCTAGGATGATGATGAGGAGTCAATGTGTGAGTTGGAATTTCTTTTTCTCCTGTTGATGTACCACCTACTTGAAAATCAAGTCCAGTTAGTTTAAGTTTGTTAATTCCCAGTTTTTTGGGAAGTAACAAAGGTTGTAAGCAACCAACTGTTGTTGTTGAATGAGGTTACAAATTAAGTTGCTAATTGTATGGGGAGTAATGCATATTGAACTAAAGGTAACAAACTCTGCATTTATGGTTCGAAATGGATGTCTAAAGGTGAAGTGGAGGCTTATGGCTTATTGGATTTCAAATATGCATTTCAGGCCAGACGCTTGGAGATGGAGATTGTCTAAATTAGGACAGTTGCAGAACAATTTATAAAATCATCTCTTTTAGCTGCAAGGCATTCTTCCTAAGAAGTAGACAAATACGAAATACAAGTTATATATTATTTAGTGATTAGGAGGGCGATGATTAGTTTAACAAACAAGGTTAGGATGATGGTGATAAAACTATATTTCATGGTGTGGTGTTTCTTCCCCTTTTCCCTCTGTCTCTCTCTTTGTTCTTCTCAGTGTTGCTCTGACATCGTTATTATGACATAGGCAAACTAGATTTTGGCAGGCAAAATTTAATTTATTTTCAGAATATTAATAGACCGAGCTTCCAAGAACCACAACATTTACAATCAGCCATGAAAAAACGAATGGCTTAAGAGATGATATCTTCAATGATTTTGCAATTGAAAGGCACAACCATTTTAGAATTTGAAGCAAAAACTATCTGACTCTTCATAGTAATTGTTTAAATACACTTGTAATTTGCTAGTGTGCTTGGCAGCTGGTTCCAAGTTTTGTGATGGATAATAAATGTTTACCTCTTTTCAGATTTGTTTTTACTTTTGCCTGAATGGCCTATTGTTCTTCAAATATGAAATGCTTCCATTAAAATCTGCTAAGGGTAGCAGATGTTGATGGAAAAGATGAGTAAACAATTTGTTATCATTTCAAAGCAGACTCAAACACTGAAGACCGAAATAGACGAAAAGATGTGAAAGAATTTTATGTTAAATCTACATGAATAAGTCGTCGACAGACATGTTAAAAGGTATCAAATGTAAAACCATAATAATAACCTTACATCCCAATACCTGTTTTTGAGGAAGGTCAATGACAGCATCACTGAAGTCAGCACCTTCAATTACGGCACCAGCAAGGTCACTACGTGTGAGCACCGATCTAACTAGAATTGCGTTTGTAAGATTAGCCTCATTCAGGACCTGCAAACTTAGAAGATCTAATTTAATTCTTAATGTTCATATAAATTGATTGTGAAGTCGGAATAATTTAATCCAAGATGTGCAAGTAGCCGAAGTTAACAACTAATGAACACTCGAATGATTATGGAAAAGTAAATTACTTTATTCACAAAATATTAACCTGTTATAAACTTTTAAAATCTTAGGATAGCTATGTTATATCTGTTTAAAAACACTGAGGAGAAGTAAAAATCAATGAATTTGTTCTTGATATTTGACAATATTTTTTCAACAATGTTAGAAGCACAAGAAGACGAAAAAAAGAATATTTAATTTATTCTTACCATTCGATCCATTAGTGTATCACTCAAGTCAGCACCTGCAAGGTAACACCAGCAATAATTATTCAGAACACTAGTGTAGCATGCCACATTTTTTGAATGTATGAGAGAGCATTATAGATTAAATGGTCAATAATCAACATATTGTTCATAACCTCTGTAAATGTAACTATGTTTTCTTTTTTTGCAAAATATAAATAGCTTTCATTTTGTTGGGATTTATTTACAATGCCCTGATTCTGACAAATAATAAAAAATGGTTGTAGAATTTCAGAGTCTCTTACATTCAATGGCATCCAGCTTTAAATCTAGCGACCTCCTAGATACAAGTTTGGCTCCTTCAAATTTTAAATTCCGGATTGGTTATAAAAATGATTATGTAAGAATAATCCTTCAGTGACTGACGATCCAGATTTCCTTGGGAGATCCAAACTAGAGTCTCATAAGATCAAGACCAACCAAAGAATCAAATTGCCAATTATACATTATAAAATTAAGAAATTGCCCATCCTAATAAGCAAGACTTGTGCAGCAACAAACATATAATTATAAAGATCGGAAGGTCACTCTTAAAATCCAGATATTGTTCAAAAACTATATCAAATTGATTTGTAGTATTCAACTCGGTTGCAATTATTCTTTCACAAAGTACACCACTAGTTTCTCATTGTTTCCTCCATCCTACATCATTGTTAATCTCACCATCTACTAGAAAGATACGAAGGTCACTCTTAAAATCCAGGTATTGTTCAAAAACTATATCAATTGATTTGTAGTATTCAACTTGGTTGCAATTATTTTATCACAAAGTACACCATAGTTTCTCATTGTTTCCTCCATCCTACATCATTGTTAATCTCACCATCCACTAGAACTAGAGACTCCAAGTATATGAATTGCTTACGTTGAGCAATATCTTGGTTTTGGATTTCAATCTTTGTTTCTTCATTATTCACTTTTCTATGAAAAGTGTACTCCATGTATTATGTTTAACTTCTAGTCCTCAACCCTTTTAACTTTAGGGTATTTCTTCAGGTCTCCATTTTTGCAACCAAGACTTCCTTAGATTCATCTACCAAAACAATATCATTAACGATCATACACCAAGGAATATCATCTTAAATATCTTTGGTTAGCTCATCATCATTATCATCCTAGCCTTGTCTCAATAAAATGGGGTTGGTTACATGAGTTCCTTTTTGCCATTCAGCTCTATGAAGAGCTAGATCTTTGTTTATTTGCAATTTCTTTGGATCATTTGCAATTGTTTTTTTCCATATCTTTTTTTGTCTTCATTTTGGAGGCTTTATTGGTGATGTAACAATCTTTTTATAGGCTCATTATTTAATCTTCTTTGCATATATTCAAACCATGTAAAACACCATTCCTATAGCTTATCTAAAATAGAAGCCACTCTAAATCTTTCTAGTGTTTGTATTATGCAATTTATCTCTTATAATAACATTTAACATCCACCTAAGCATTTGTATTTCTACCATACTAGTTTGTTGTTCATACTTATTTTGGATTGCCAAAATTCATCACTATATAAGATAGCAGGCCTCATTGCTATCTTGAACAACCTTTATGTACCCAATAGGAATATCCTTCCTCTTTACTAAATAATATCTTAAGGAACTCTATCATATGCAGATTTTTCTCTTACACCTAAATTTCCCATCAACTGTTGTAGCAAGAAGATGGATTTCATGGTTAATTTTCCAAGCATAAAACCAAACTGATTCTCTAAAATACTTAATTCTTACCTTAAGCATTCTATAACCCTTTACCATAACTTCATGGTATTACTCATAAGTTTGATGCCCCTATAGTTCCCAATGATGATGCTTTTTATAATGTGTATTACAATATTTTGAGGATTATGGTATTTTGTGTTGTGGTTGTGTGTCCAGCCAGTTTTCACTTAATTATTAAGAAATTTTTAGAGCTTGGTTATGATTGGCTACTGCATGTGTGATGGAGATCATGAATTCCAATCACTGATTACGCTTTGATTGCATCATTGAGGTAAAAAAATTGTGGATTGATAGTAAACACATGGATTGAATGAAATGCAATTTGAATCATTCATTAGCCTTTTAACACTGGTTGTTGATTTCTTGACCCTTTTCCTATAAATCTAATAGACCTATAGCCATTTTTCACACATTAGTTTCCATTTGTCATCCTCTACTATAATTCAATTTTGATTTTGTGGAGTCTCTCACATGAAGCCTTTGTGCCTTTGTTGCGAACTACCAAGAAAAGTGAAGGTAGTGAAAACATAGCCTTCTATGCTTTTGTACTGAAATTTCAATTTCTTTATTTTTTGATTTCTTTAATGATATTTTTATTGTTGCATATCATATATTTAACCTTTTGGCTTACCTCTCCTTTGCATATTTACAAGACTTAAATTCTTGTGCATAATACAACTTCCATTAGTGCATTGCAAACGTAGATGGTAGTGACATTTGAGGTAGAATTTGCAAAGTAGAGATTTTTGACAATTGTTTGATACTACATCTATGATGAGATTCTTTGGGTATAGATTATCATACTTCATAATTTGATTGATTTATTGTTGTGTGTATAATTGTGGTGGTTGTATGTTTGGTACACAATTTTATTTTTTTAGCATTTTGGAATTTGGCTCATCAAGGTTCATAATGTTTGCCTTGAATTTAGGATGAGGTCCATGATAAATTCTTTGGATCTAGAATGAGGTCTGTGACGTATTCCTTAGATTTAGAGCTATGTCCACGATATGTTTCTTGGAAGGATCAATTCCATGATGTGTTCCTTGGATTTAGGGCTAAGTTTGTAATGTGTTGGCTTTAGGACCATAGTCAAGACATTTTCTAGTTGATATTGGGTAGATTTAGAGATACTTGTTGATAATTGGATGATTCAGGATGTTGAGTGTTATTGTCATTGTAGGTTTGGTACTAGGCCATATCATTGTTGGTCTCAATTTTGACTTCGTGATATCAATTTGACCTAGTGATAACAATCCTGACCTGGTTATATCATTGGTAGACATTGGATATTATGAGTCTTGTAGTGGTCTTAGCATTTGCTTAGATACTTGTGAATAGTAATTTGATTGATGTTATACATATAAGCATGATTATTGACACCTGTGATGAAACATTACCTATTTAGTCCTTGACTTGTTTCAGGTGACTCGGGAAATTTGGTTTAACTCTTCCCTGCATATGTTCTAATTCTTTCTTGCATATGTTTTATGCAAATGGTGCAAGTTTAAGCGTTGCTAGTGCAAGGGACAGAAACCTTTCTTGTGAATGTAGATGCTAAGCTGAAGATTAGTTGATGTTTTTGATTCATAATGTTTTATGATGATGTTTTGTCGTAAAAACTTAAGGCTATGTGTTGGTGATTTATTATGTGCTGGCTTAAGCTTGTTTTGATGTATCTCCGATGTATCAAGTTATGTTGTAACTCTGATGATGTAATCTAAATGATGAGTGAGACATTTCTTATGTATTTTGATGATGAACCTTTAACAACAATAAGGATGGTTATGATGTTGTTGATGGTATAAGATGTGATTTTTGTACGCCCTACTAGTTGTGGCTTGTTTAATTTATCAATATTTTGGTTAATTTCAGTGGGGCATGATATTATGGTGCCAAAGCCTGGCTGTAGATCACTGATCAAAGATTTGTTTAGTGTTTGTAGATATCATCCAGGATGGTCAGGAGTAGAGTTGACGAAAATGAGAGTTTTGGAACTGGAAGCACAACTGACACAATTGCTCTAAGCCCCTGTCAACTTACTGCAAAACAATAATGGTGGAAATATGGATGTCAATGAAGAACCTGACAGTAGGCAGACTGGAAGCAGAGTGTGCAACGGAAGCTTGGTAAACTTGAATATTGGAACTTTGTTGTTCAAATTTTGTGACTGTTGCAACCAGTCAGCTAATGTTATGCCTAGGAAAGGAAGGAAAACGTGATTCCCAACCATTAAAGATAAGAAGAATAAGCAACCTAGAGTGGCTGAAGAAAGTGAACAGGAGTTAAGCAGCCAGCCTTCATTGCTTACTTTAAAAAAGGAGTGAACAAGACAAGGTGAAGAGATGTTACTATTGCAAAGAACCTGGTCATTTGAGGTTGTAGTGCCTGAAGTTGAAGCTAAAGAATTAGCTAAAGGAATCACCTAGTGGTATCAGTCCTGAGCCAGTGATATCATTGGTAGACGATGGATATTTCTAGTCCTGTAGTGGTTTTAGTATTTATCTGGATACTTGTGAATAGTCGTTTGGCTGATGTTATGTTTATGAGCATGGTTACTGACATTTGTAATGCACCAGGAACCTATCTAGTCCTTAATGTGTTCTGGGAGACTCAAATACCTTCCTTCATATGTTCTATGCAGATGCTACAAGTGTGAGTGCTGGTGGCACAAGGGGCAAAAATCATTCTCATGAATACAGATGTTAAGCTGAAGATTTAGTTGATGTTTTTCTTTTTCATGGTGATCTTTTATTGTAATCGCTTAAGACCATGTGTCGGTGATTCATCATCTACTTACCTAAGCTTGTTTAATGTACCTCAGATGTGTCAAGTTATGTTGTAACTAAGATCATGTAAAGTATTTCTGATATATTTTGATGATGAATCTTTAATAATGATAAGTATGGTTATGCTGTGATTGGTGATTTAATATGTGATTTTTTAATGCCCCGCTGGTTGTGGCTTGTTTAATTTATCAATATTTTGATTAATTTTAGCGGGGTGTGACAGCTATGGGTAAGCCAACTAGGTGGTTAAAATTAATGAATTGTGTATATGAAAATTTCTGGTAAAATTATGCAACTTTACTGAAAAAAAGTTCATAAAAGAGCTTAGTGACAATGTAATGACCCTGTGTATTTTTCAGTGTTTATGTTTGTGAGCTTTGGAAAGCACAGGATCTCAATTATATTTACATATTTGCACAACCAAAGAAGAAAAAATCTACAATGTAATGAGAGAAAGAAAGACCAAATGATTAGGAAAGCCCCCCCAAAAAATTAATATAATATAAATATCATAAGGATTTGTTGGAACTTTATTACACATAATGATGAGAACATGGTATAATATCCACCTTACCAGTAAAATTGGTCTTATATGCTACAGCCTTTTCAAAATATGCTCCATTAAAAGTACTACCACTGAAATCAGACTCTCTAATGTCTGCGGCTGTAAAATTTGCACGCCTGTTTAAGTAAAATTTAACAATTAATTTGAAGAAATATAAATGAAACTCAAATTCTAACATTTTTTATATTATTCACATTAACTATAGGCGATCAGACACAAAAGCGCATTTTCATATTCAATAAGATTGCCTTTGCATGTACAAGTTGCTCATCACATCAAATTCAATGACGTAGGTTGTCTGTTAACTAACAAGCTTTAACTGCTTTGGTAAGATATATGGTTTCCAACCCCATATAACAGGTTCAATACCAGCAGTTTACTTTGAAACGTAAATGTAATTATAACATAAATTACTGAAACTGAATTCTAGCAAATAGACTACTTATAGACATAATAAGAAATTTTAGTTTTAATTTCTTCTATTAAGGGAAGCATTTCATCAATGCTCTCTAGTTTATGTTGCTTTGTTGCTGAAGTCTTGTCAAGAATTGATTTTTTTGTTTTTTGTTTTTTTTTTCAGGGGAAATCTCGCATATTATAATGCAGGTGAAACCCAAAAAGTACATCAGCGGCCACCCTCGGCAGAAAAACAGAAAGACCAGGAGAACACACAACATTGATTATTAACAAAGTCATATTAAAAATAAATAAATCAAACGTGTCATTTCTGTATTGTGGAAATAAGCTCTTTCATATTCTATCCAAATAGACTACCCATTTCAATTGTCCATGCATGTGCACATGGCAACATGAACGCTGGATACCCCAGAAAACATGTTCTTGCCACCTTGTTCATTGAAAATAGAATACAGTAGAATGCCACTTCAACTGCAGTTTCCAATGCAGTTCATAGGTTTGTATAAAAAAGCATAAAAGTAAAAAATTTGAATTTCCTTCTCTTGACAATCAAATAATGATGTTTGACTAAAATAGCCCATATGTTTCTCACTCAAAATATTTTAACCTTCTCTACTAAATGCAGAAGGTAGAGACATAGGACATAAACAATAATGTGACTTTATGGACTGCTTTATTGCTTAGAATTATAGGTTAAATTTTACTCAAGTTTATTTTAATTTTTTTATAACACAAGCAAAACACAATGCAATTATCTTAAAATAAACGAGCTGATTTTCACAATAACTGTAACTTTAATGTGATTCTCTAGGCTTTAAACCAGCTGATTTGGACGGTAATGTTCTTTTGCAAATAACCTCGAGAAATTCTAGCAGGTAAATTCATCTAACATCTGCAAAGAATTTCTCCATTTCTTAATAACAGTAAGATAACATAAACAATAAAAAATTGCAACTCTTACTAGAAGAAATAAGATAAAATGTTTTAAGGATTGGATAATAAAGGTTTAATTTAAGTCACGGGGTCCTTAAAGTACTAGCCATTCTTGTTTATAAAACAAATTATTGAACTGTTATCACACATAAGGTTCCTTTTTCTCAAGTTCTATTCCCAATTTAACGTATTACTATCATCTTCTTTTCCTTAAAGATCGAATATGCAGCTATCTTGGCTACAACTTTCTAACATATAGCAGCTGACTAATTCAATTCTTATTTAGTCACAACACAAAAGTGTACGTAAGAATATCTGCCAAAAACACGTCAAATTGAACAGACTTCAAACAACTTAAACAGACCGTGAGATTTTACCTTAAGTTTTCATTTGCATGTACTGATTTCCTGCAACAATAACATCAAGACTGGTATTACCACCTATGAATAAGTGAGCATCAAATACAGGAGAAAAGATAATAAATATGATCTATGTCACCTTAGATTTGCAGAACCAAACTGTGCAGCAGAGCCAATACCGAATTCTCCACGAATTTCAGCTTCAAATTTATTAAGATCAGCTTCTGCATTCATTCCTGTGCTGAGAACTACTGTAGCGAATGCAGCAGCAATGTAACTTTTCCAGCTCTTTCTTCCTGTGTAAATAGTTAAGTAATCAAATTCATACTCAATCTTTCTGAGGCATATTTTTTTTAGGGTAAACATACATCAGAAAAAGGAACATGATAATGTCACCTAGTCACTGAACTTGGGTCCAAGTAGATATACAGTTCATTGCATAGATAATATAGTGCAACCACTCAGGCCTCTACATACATTGACAGAGTACTCAGCTCTAAACTGTTCCATCCTAGCATTGCCATTCTTGCCATGTAATTGACAGGTTAAATGGCTACACACTGGTATAGAACTACTAACTTGTAGTACAAAAAATTGTCAATTGAACAGGCAATGGAACCATATGAAGAGTTGGAAACTTTGGTCTATAGATTTGATGAAACAGACTTTGTCAATAGACTTTTTCAAGGCAAGAACACGACAGAGATTTTATGGAAACACAAACCAGAAAAATTAAGTGGTTCATAAATGAACATGAATTTCATATGGAATTCACAATTTCAAAGTTTAGGAAACAAACGAAATTTGAATTCCACTCACAGTTATCTGTTAATATTAAAGGGATGCCAGTCATTACGTAAAAGACATTCAAATAACGTTATTTTGGATGTGACAGTAAGTTGATAAGTGCATTTTGGATCACAAATTGACATGTTTCCACTTGAAGCATTATGGCAGTTGCATAGCTATACAAAACATGGTCATAAATGAATGTAGCAAACATGTCAAAATTGAGGATATCTCGAGAATAAGATCTTGAATTCATCCAGTCTAAATATATACACACAATAACATGTATTACCAAAGCCCAGAACAAAATGTATTAATAAAGCCCTTTGGTGCACTGCACACGATAAAATTTTACATGCATGTAAGAAAATGTATTAATAGAACCTCGCACTACAATCCCCACGCAACAAAATTTTAAAATTCAGAATCGATGTTGAGAAAAATGTGGAAAGAAAATTTTGAAATTATAAAATGTTTTCTTGTTGAGAGTGGGATTTGAACCCACGCCCTTTCGGACCAGAACCTTAATCTGGCGCCTTAGACCAACTCGGCCATCTCAACTTTGTTAATCGAGGTTGTAAAACATCTTTAGAGAACCTAATTTAGGGAATTACTTCATTCCCAAACGATCCATTACTGCAAACGGCACAGTATTCCATGGATTTTTGAACAAGCAGCAATTAACAATGGATCGTCTTACCTGAAATTGGAATGGGCGAAGAAGTTTTGTTCGAAATTGCCACAGGTGGTGCAGATTTCTGCGTAGTCAAGTCATGCTGATTCTGATTTATGAGAGAGCGTGCAATATGAAGGCAAGTATTGGCACTTCTTGTATGAATTGGAAGAATTGATGTGCGAGGCAAACCAGAAACAGAAACCCGGCCAGAAAAGAATGATAATGATGATGGTGGAGAATCTGAACTTACTCCCACCCAAAGCTGAGATAGCATTGTTGTTGAACTCATATTTGAGTGGCTGCGTCTGAAACTAACATCACATACATTTGGCTTTGAAGGGTATTAAAACTTGTTCGATAATAGGCAATAATAGTCCATGTACCAGATAAGATAGATGCTTCGTGGAGCATTTTTATTCAGAAATAAGTGAGCTACAAAAGCCAACCTCATTAACAGCAACGTTCACAGACGTGGCATCTCATTGTTTTGTTTAACATTTGTTTCTCTTAATTTTGCAAATTCTTTTATTTTTAGTTTAACTCTTACAACCCAGGAAGGCTTGAACTTGCCAAGCTTTGGGGATGGCAAAAAATAAAAAGACAAATCTTACTCTAGGGTTCTAGAAAATAATGTACCATTGCATGGTTAAATGACTTAATTTCTATCCATTTTCATATGTATTTCGTTAAGTCCTCTCTTGCTCATATTAGCAAACCCTTGGGTCCTTTTTCTCAACTTATTTAAGATAAAAATCAGTATCATTATGAGAAATTTTAGTTTCTAGTGCAACACACATTAGAAAAATGCTATGAGAAAATTATAGAATGGATTTTGTGCTTCTAAAATAAATAATTTAATCATAGGGAGGGGGTGTTGGAACTTTGAAATAATTGTAATATTGATACATCTCAAGATATATAGTGCAATTCAAACTTTGTAACTTAGCATTGTCTACCAAAATCGAATGCATGTATTCAAGTTTTCAAATCAAGAGTCTCACCACTAGGCTAACACCTCATTATTTAAATAATTTAATCATAAGGGAACATATTTGTTAGAATAGGGACAAGGACTAGATCTATTAGTTTTAAATGACATAAAAAAAATATTCAAAATTACATGAGTTCACTTTTGTAAGATCCATAAGGCAACTATAGTATTGATTTTCTTCTTTCTAGCCTAGATAATGTTAACAACAACAAATGTTTTAAAATAGATGAACAAATAATTGACTCATGTCATTGCCCTTTATACTTCATGTTATTAATAGATACACAATATGTTAGATATTTTAGGAGGCAAAAGCATTTTAGTATAATTACAAAAATGAAGGAGAGTTTTCAAAATAAAATTCAAAAGATTTGGAATCCAAGTGTGAGTTTTACAAAAACTCTAATAATAGGTACCCTAAATATTTTTAAAGGCCAAAATACAAATAATCATTAATGGTTTGATGAAGAAAGTAAGCTAACTAGAATTTTATTGAAGACTTAGAAGTCACCAAAGACTATTAAAGCATATAAAAATTTGAGTCAAACTAAGAAGAAGGAATTTGTTAGATAAAGAAACAATAGTATATTAGAAATGATAAAGGGAGATCTCCAATGTTTTTGACATTCATTTCAAAGTAAGAAAACAACAAACTATGCTTTCTCTCTCAAAGATATTGAAAATTTTTATCAAGTTTTATTTCATCACAATGATATAATAAAAGCTTGTCTTAACAATGGTAATACATTATTCATTTTTTTTGATGATACAGTGCGGAGAATAAAGTAACTAGCATTAAGAAAAGTTGCTAATGTAAATAACTTATATGGAAAAATTTTTAAATGAGAAAAGCCCAATGGTTTTGGGGATGCCTTTTAGGTTTTCATCCTTACAACCAATCTTAAAAAATCTCCCCTCTAGGGTAGGAAAAGGATTAATCCTTGTCCTTATTTAGAAGTGCCCTCATAGGTTTTCATTTCTTACTAAAGGGTTTCTTGTAAAGAGAAGAAGAAAACTCTCTTTAATGAAAAAAGAATACATCAAATAGAGATAAAGAATAAATAGTAACAAAAGTTGAAATCTTCTCATACTTGATCATTTAAAAAAAAAACATATCAGTACTTGTAAAAAAAAATAAATTATTTAGTTTTTATAAGGATCTTTTTTTCTTGAAGTTGTAGTTGAAAAAAGACATCTTTGCGAATCATTTAACACCTAAAGAGATGGCATAGTTATGCACTTATTGCTAGAAAATAATTGCACACCGAAGCTTCCAAATAGAATATAAGGCAAGGGGTTGAAGATAATTCCAAATGCAAAAAAATGAAGTAGACAAAGTAGGTTTATCACCAAGAATGACTTTATTGATTCTTAGTTGAAAGTTGTTACAAATTTTGAATATCCATTTCCAAGCATGCTAAGCAACAAGACACTAAAAAAAATATATGAGAAAATAAGTCTTCACTTCTATAAAGAGGACATTGAGGAAAAACATTTCCCATATGTTTATGATGAGTGCTGATAAGAACACCTTTATGAATAAGACACTATAATAAAATATGAATTTTAGGAAATGTAGGAGCTTTCCAAATATCTTTTTTTTTCCTCATCCAAAAAGAATGATGATAACTATATTTTCTAGGCCTTGTTGAATTTGTTATTGATGAGTGGCGAGATACCCCTACACTCAACCATACGAATAAGAGTGTAGCACGCGCAATCTGGTCAAACTCTGCAGACTAAGTGCCTACATGCCCCATGGAACACTTAGGGTTAATCATTCGTTGTCTTCCCAGACTTGTAGTTGTCACGGTGTATGGTTAAGTAAGTTCGAGGTATATGATTTTTATATCTTTTTATGTTTTATGTCTCCTACACTATTGAGGTGAAGGGTTGAGAAGATTAACTAACTCTAACTAATGAACTAAGTCTAAATTAACCTAGCATCAGCATCCGTTCCCACTTACCGTACACACCCTGAATCGATGCAACCATGGCTACCAAATGCTAATCATTGCTGGGATCACCACGCGTAACGCACGTGCTTGAAGTGGTCGTACTGAGGCACTTAACTAGGAGAGAAGGGTTGAGAAGGAAAATAGTAAATAATAGGTAATAAATGACAAGTAATAAATAACGATAATAAAATCCTATTCCATGCACTGCAAGGTTTATCCAGAAAGCTCGTCTTTATTGCTGTACACAAACTTGTGTTTAGGTACAATGTTTGTTCAAATAAAGATTCGTTCACTTCGGGACTCCTACTGCGGGAACATGGAAAATATTCTATCTTTGGAGTGATCAATCTGCTAGAGTTTCCCTACTGTCTAGCCTAGGATGATGAAATAAGGGAGAGCCGCCTCTTATTTATAGATATGACGGCGCACTACGATATTGTGTCCCATTAGTTATGAATAAAATCATTTTTTGTAATAATCTCATAAGGAACTTTCAAATTAAAACAAAAAACATATTTGCCATCCTTTCAAAAAGTATTTACAAAAGCTTGATGTAAATTATTATTAACTTTAAATAAATTATCAAGATTAGAAGTTAAATTTTAAAAATTCTTTTTCCTCTTTCTATTCAAACCATAGAGGTTAGAAGCTTCATTCCAAGTTATCCATAGATTATACATCTATATATAAGAAACTGGAGTGATACCAAATCTACTCAAAATGATACACAATTTAGATCCATTAGTAGCCCAAGGCCCTTCATTAAAAGGAAGCCAGCATGGCTAATTTGCTTAAGCATATTTTCTAATATTGTAATATGATTATAATTCTAATATTTACTACGCAATGGAGCATCAATAATATGGCTACATCAACACATGATCATTGAAGCAACCCTATCGACATATGTTAGGATGTGTTGACTCAGGTATGTTGACGTTGATGCAGGTGTTACCTATATAAATGAGCATAACCCTCACATTTGTGACACCTTCTAGTCATGTCCTTAGCTAAACTCTTGTAGTTTTTTTTTTCATAGAATTAAGAATATTTTTTCTTTAAGTGCTAGCAACATGGATTCAAGTGATTACATGGTATTTTATTTGGGTGCATTTGTACATGGAAATATTTGCATGAAAGAAAATAAAATCGAGATTTCTTTTATCCATTGCATCACTTAGACTAGCATAAATATACTTTTTGGCAATTTACTTTCTTGTTATTAAGAAATTAATATTATCATTCATAAATAATGTAAGTATGATAAATTTCAGCATAATATATTAATACTTGGTAATCCTAGCAGTGGATACTTGGTACACCTAGTAGTATACACTTAATAGCCCAACAACATTAATATATGTTTAGGATGTGTACAGAAAGTAGGAATGGATACTCTACATTAGGATAGTTAGTTAATTAAATAGTTAATTTAAATACTTAATTTATATTTAATTAATAATTTAGAAATTAGGAGAAAATAATAAAAAACATAAAAATAAATATCTGATGTCTCAACCACAGTTAACCATATGCATAGGTTAACACAAGTGTAGATTGGGAAGACAATAAATGATACCTACATAATTCACTATTTAGGAATATTAGTCATTTAGGTAAATAATTCCATAGAATTTGATTGGATCATGGGTATGTATTAGTGATTCGTATGGTTGGGCATAGGGAATATCCATTGCTCATCATTGGCATCATTACACAAGACTTAGTTTAGTTGAGTGCGCTAAGTATTATTAAATAATGAATTCATATAAAGTTATTGTAAGGAAAACATAAAGAATTTTCTTTTAGACAAGATAATAATAATAATATTCTATCAAGGTGATGAATCGTGATTCATTGGGTTGCGATATTGGGTACGCGATATCACATCCAGCAATGATATCGGATATGTTATATTGTGGTTCCTGTGTGAGCCTATAAATACACATGAAGGCACACGGGAAAGGAGTCTCTTTTAGTCAATTTTAGGAGTCAAGTTTAGTGTAGGATATTTTTGTCATTTTTCTCTCAACCCTCTCTCTTAGTGCATGCACGCAGTGTGATGATTGTAATTGTACGACATCCTTTATTCGAGTGTGACGTACTTGGACATGCACATGACCAAAAATAAAGATCGAGATTACTTTATCATTACAGTATTCACTTAGTTTAAATATTTGATTATTATTGTTATTTATTACTTTCATAGTTAATATCTCTTCAGCCTAAACTCCTTAACGCAGAATGAGTATGACTTAATCATGAGCATTCAAGTGTGACTACTTGGTAACCCAGTAGCATACCTAGGATCTGCACTTTGTAATCCTAGTAGTAGTTGTGCACGAGGTCCAAGATGTATACGGATGATTAAGGAATGGATGCTCATCGCACTTAGGCTAGTTTATATTCTCTCTCCCTATCTCCTATTAGTTTAGACTCTCTCCCCCTTTTCCTCTTAGCTTAATTAAAGATTATTTTCCATCGCCTCCAGGAGTAGCATTAGTTTAGGAACACATCATACATCTCACTCTAGACTAAACCATACGTAACAAAGCATATACTAGTCTAGGTGGGAAGACAGCGAACTGCTATCAATGAGTAACTATCTAGATACCATAACTAGCCTGTCTGCAGAGTTTGACCGGATTGTGCGTGAAACGTTCGTATTCATATGGTTGAGTGTAGGGGTACCTTGCCACTCATCATTGGCGCCGTTGCCGGGGACGATGCTAGTTATTTAGATCAGTTACATCATAAAAGATCTCTGTACAAAGTATTCATGATACATCTTTTAGAAAAGAAAATTAATTTCAATTAAGTCACACAAAAATTCACACACCAGGTCTCTCTCACAAGACTATGATAACGCAACAACTAGAAAGGAAATTCATTGGAGAACCAATGAATTATACGATGATAAAGATAAAGTTTGGAGTACCCAATATGATGTAGGGGTTTCCTATAAACATAAACAAAGACAACATCATCCCAACTCACGAATGCATAACATACCTCGTGACGATGAACTGCTACTAGCCACTACAAGCCTAACGCAAATACACGAGGTTGTTTGAATATCCCGTAGGCATCGTAAGGAAAGTTGTCTACCTAGGCTTGACTTAAACAACTTTCCTAAGTTTTCAGGAGGCTATGATTTAGATCCACAACAACATTTACAAGCCTTCTACGATGCCTATGCATGGAACAACATTGATAATGGATGGCAGAAACTTAAGCTCTTTCCTACGACACTCATTGGCCAAGAAAAAGTATGGTATAGGTCCTTAAAACCAAAATCAATCTGACGTTGGTCAACAATGGTAGAACTATTTAATGAAAGATATCAAACCTATGCAAGAGTGTCAGCCTTGAGGAGACAAATCCAAGAGTGGAAACAAGCACAACATGAACCCTTGGACATGGCCTTAGAAAGATATTATGCATTATTAAACAACTGCCCAGGTCATGAGTTCTCCAAGGAGAGGTTAATGTACCATGTCATAGATGGGCTGTGTAATGAAACAAGAGAGACCCTAGGGATGTATGCCTGAGGTCAACTATATGAACTCTGAACCCATCAAGTCCAAGAGCTTATTAAGCAGGTACAAAAGAAGAAGGAGAAATGGCTAGATGGGAGAATGTTGAATAATCTCAATGGGACCAAAATCTCAACTTAACAAATGTCCATAATCTGAAAGAGGAGAAATCAGCTCACCTCAAGGAGGTGGAACCACCTTTGCCAACACTACAATCATTGGATAAAATTGAGGCAAAGATCAATAAGATGATGGAATGGATGCATAAAAAGTGTGGAGAATATGCCAACATTATTGGGAATAGAGTTATGATGAACTAAGAAGTAGGACGAAACACCTTTAGAAAATCAAAATGAAGGGTAGAAGAGAATACAAATTTAATTACCAATCATAAATATCAATGCAACATTTGCCTGTACGATCACCCCAAGGGCCAATGTCCAATCTTGTCACATTTATAGGAGCATTGGGGAAGAGTGTTGCACCCAGAGTTTGTATAAAGATACTGTGTTCAATCATAGTGGCAATAATTCAAGTCATGGAGGAGGCCACCCTTGAACTGGTTGCACCCTTCATACCATCCGATCCTAAGTGCTTATCAAGTTCAACATCCTGTTTCTCCAACTAGGTCAACAACCTCTATCTCATCACACTATTATTATTCTCCTTAATAATATTAACCCATGTCCTCTCCAACACAACCACCACCTTGGATACCTTACACTTCTTCTCAATTCTAACATTCTCATCCTTTACCTCCTTCTACATTGCCACCAGTTGTTCCTGAGGGATTTGCATCACAACATCAACCCATGAATGTTACTTGTGTTGCTATTATCAACAACAGTGGGAATCCTCCACAACATCATAGGTGTCCCTTCTTTTTACGTGACCATAAGAAGGGATAGCACACTTTTGAGCCCACTGCACCTTCCAACCTAGCACAAGTCCAACACTATGGTGCAACTCCTTGCTCGAACCCAATGCCTCGTGTTACATTCTTTGGGCCATCAACAAACACTCCAACAACCATATGGACCAATGAATATAGCCATCAAGGGAGATAGATCAATCCTTGCATACCATCTTACGGTCACAGGTGCCAGAGTGGATTAGCCACTCATCAATTGACTACATCTTATAAATTTCCCCACTATGCTTATTATAATCAAGTGTGTGAACCCTACTTTGGATACATTCCAACCACCAAATTGAAAGACACCTAATGGGTTGGATACGATCGGGGCCCAATATTTCCAACATGCAAGGATCCCAATCTTCCATTTATTAATTCTAGCCATGCTCAACCATTTAGTTATGGGGGATACCTCCCATTCTAATAACAAGCAAAATTAATAAATGTTTTTCATTTTTTTTAATTTTACAATTGTTTGTTTTCTAGTTTTTCATCTTTCAACTTATTGTTTTACCTTTTTGTTATTTCATCTTTTTTGAGTAATCTCATCTATGAATAAAACACTCATGTGACTCATTGGTTGAGGTGTTGTTCTATGCTATCAAGTCTCACGTGACTAATTACTTGGACAGTGAGTCCACAACATCCACTTCTTCATTCTATTAATAAGAGGTTCTACTCTAGGTACAATGATATTCTTAATTATTAAAACTTAAAGTAAGCTTGTCTTATTATACCTAGAGTGAAGAAGGATGGACCAAGAGGGAATGACTAGGGTGTGACATCAAGGGGACTTGTCGATTCTCTTTGGTGATATCTATGGAAGTTATCATGCAGCTTGGTTGTACTAAGATCCTTGTAGATCTAATGAAAATGGGAGTAAGAGTACTCAAAAGGCACTTGATCAAGGAAAGAAAATAATGCTATTCTAGGGGGTCCCATTGGAAAGACATGCACCCATGCCTAAAGGTAGGTGGTTTCTTTGGATTAAGCATAAAAGAGAGAGAGAGAGAGAAGAAGAGCAAGAAAAGTATGCCAAATCAGCCACACAAAAGGAAAAAAAAGAGAAAAGAACAAGCTCAAAGTGCCATAAAGCAAAGAAAAAATCACTCCTCCTTTGTACAAAATGCCAAGTGATCGTATGCCTTGCCATCATGGTGCTCTTATTTTTTTCTATCATTGGGAAAAAACAATGCGATGTCACTAACCAAAGGAATGACTTGGTTCTAATTTTTGAACAATGGGTTAATGACACATTAATCATGCATTACACTGAGGATTCATTATGCCCTGAGTCCGTTACCTCATGTCCCAATCTCTGCAATCCCTTCTGCAATTCGCCTCACCTCGCTGTTCATATAATTGTCGCTTGTGACTTGGGTAGCATGGAATTCACCTCTCATCGCGGTGATATTTCCATGTGCATGTTTTGTGAAATTGGTGTTGATTGCACTTAACCCTTCTAGTGCCCATGGACATTTTAAGGTGTGGTTATGCAAGGGCATTATAGGTAGGAACCTGCTTTGGGGAGGACCCACTTGCATAACCTATGTGATTGCACTTATAATACATCTACCGCACATCATTCACTACCCTCTAAGTATTACCAATGATTTTTTCTTTCCCTTATTATCCTTTCAATTCAAACGTTCCTATAAGCTAACACATATCCTTTCCCCCCCCCTACTTTTTATGATTTTCATTGACAAATTTTACACCATTCTAATCTTTGTGCCTTTCAAATTAGTTGTATTACCTCAAACCCCTTTATATTGATCTATATGTCCTCAATTTATACTTTAGAATTTTGAAAATTTGAAATTATTTTTTGGTAATTTTCTCAAGTGCCCTAATTTCGACAGGACATGATATCGGGTATGTGATATCACGTTCGATGCGATATCGGGTCCCTACTAGCGGGTACGCGATATCGTGTCCTAAAAAAATATATATACATGGACCCCCTGCACCTATCAACATCATTTGTAACTATTCTTTTAGGGGAAGTTTTTCAAATTTCTTTCTACGAATTGCAATTGCACATCTCTTGCTTCAATAATCATAACTCACTCGTTGGTGCTCCAATTTTCATTCCGTCTGAACCTACTTGAACCTGAAGTGTTTAGCTTATTCATGGGGGAGGGATACACACCGAATTGCACATAATTGTTTTCAAAATTCATCATTGCCCAAAGGACACTATCAAGGGTAATTAGTTATAAAAATAATAATAAACATGTGTCAAAAAAAAAAAATTTCATGTCCTTACCTATACCGAGAAATTAAAATTCTAAAACTACCTAAGCAAAGTGGACCAATATTAAAATCTTTGGGGGAATGTCCATAAAAGCTCTTAACCTTAAAATTACATGGAATCAGAATTGACTCGTTAAGGCAAGAAGTAAGGTATAACTTAACTTTGGTAATCAACCTTACTAATGGTTGGTCCCGTGTGATTGCAGATGGCCCCAAAGCATGCACAAAAAGAAGGTCCCTCTCAAGGTATGTTTAAGAAACCTAGGAGAGGTAGAGGATAGATGCTTGCCGAACAACACGTAGAGCAGGAGGAGCAATCGTTCAGTATCCATCAAGAAGACCCTACCACTGTGCAATCAAGATAGGTAGAAGGAGGAGCTGCTACAGTGCATGAATAAGGAAAACATCTCATGTTGCCCCTAGAGTGTGTCTAGGCCATTTGTGAAAATTCCACATCAGTTGCCATGATCATGGAATTGAACTTTGGACCTTTCATGGAATTCACTCTTGAGGACGTTAGGGACCACCTCAAAGGGTCCCCATTATGGCCTATCCTCTCTGAAAGCAGTGCTTGGTACTTAGGAGAAACGTACCAATTCTAGCACAATAAAGAAGAAGACACCATAGTTAACATTTTGGTGTATTTGTTAATTTCTCTATCCAAGCCATTTTAGAAGTATTAAACCTTCCAAATAAAGGGCCAAAGGTTGCTCGTCTATCCACTCGCTCTGATGTTGATGCACGAAAGGATTGGTTAGACAGGGTGTACAGTAAAGAAGACAAGACCTATGGAGAGTTGATGTTGGAAGAGAAAATATACTATAAAATTGGAACTTATCACACCTTCCCCACAAAAGGGTTGACCAAAATTTCAACATATGTGGCAAGAGGATGTGCGATATTGATGGGAAAGGTTAATGCTAACCTGCCTCATCTATATTTCATGGAGATCCTAAGGCGGTTTGAGGAATGTAAGATACAGAAGTTTGTGTTGCCCTTCCCTTTTCCAATTAGGATGCTATGCAAGCATGTTGGTATTTGAGGATACACCAATGATGTCCTCAGGAAAGCCCAAAATGCTTCATACGCTGAACTACTAAAGCCACCAGTTGCAAGGAAAATTGTGGTGAGACACTGGGGCTAGAACAAGAACAGATTGTGAGGCCTACTGCAACTCAACTCATAGGGCCCAGCAAACCTCCAAGCACAGGACCTGGTCAACAACAAGAAGTAAGGCCTAGCATGAGCTAGTGAGACCAACCGCCACCATCGCCGTAGGACTCTTGACCATCGATGAGCCATCTCAGGGCCATCGCGTAGATGGTTAGTTGGGGAAGTGATGATGATGCAAATCTCTTCTGCGTCATCAATGATACCATACAGTCCATTATCTCTATAGATCGTGAATGGGGTGAGGTGTCCATTCAAATAAGAGGAGAGGAGAGTTATTGGTTGCAACAGATTTCAGGGAATGCTACATCCTTTTAGGTGCAACTAGAAACTAGTGAAGGGACCACAGTGGTGGTCATGCAGCACCAGAATGCAGCTAGAGCTATAGAGGTGATCATGGACCACATCAAGGAATCTTTCAACATCCTTGTTGTGCCATCGGGAGATTTCACAGGAGCACAGGATGCTCAAACTTTGGTCAGTCCCTCAATGACTCCTGTGGAGCATGAGGATGTGCTTGATCAACTGCTGCAAATAAGACAGGTGATGACATCCTTGTTTGACATCCCACAGGATGTTACGGTAGTATAATCAGACCTCATCTCCACTAAGGGAAAGTTGGTCATGACAGAGATGAAGTCCAAGCACGCAGAAGCAAAAGTTACAAGACTACAAGAAAGGCTTGTAACCATACAAGTAGCATAGCGGGATTCCTCTCAATTCATTCTTGTGGACCAGCTGGACACCTTCAGGATATATCAACTCAATAAATTCTTGATGAAAAATAAAAAGTTGGTAGAGGGAAAAGAGAAGGCTGATTGGAATGCCTCCATGGCACAAGCGCAAAGTTACGCACACGGCAAGGCACTTAAGGCCTTACAAGAAGAAAGCAAACAACTTGTTGCTGATAATCTTTGGTTGACCTCTGTGAAGAAACAAAATAATGTTTTCAAAGAACATATTTAGTCGCTACAAGAACAACTGATCAGGGTCAACCAAGACATGAACCGTTTGGCCAAAGAAAATCAAACTCTCTCAATGGAGGAGGTATGCGCCATCCGTCAGAAGACGACCATCAAAATAAGCGCATGGAAGAATGAGGCCAAGTGGCACAAAAAGTTAAAAGAGAACTTTCGAGACTAGGTGGGAATGTACAAAAAAATTATCAAAAAAGAGATCCATATGGCCAAGGCCCACATCAATGCTTTTAGTGCACCACACACTGATTGGTGGGCCATATTGGATACATATGCATTTGTCCACCAGGCGGAACTTAAGAGCTGGGACTTATAGATTCGAGATATTATAGAATACATGGAGTTGGAAAATCTAAGGTATGCCAATCTAGCCATGTTGACAGTAGGGCATCCAAGGACAGAGCTTGAGAAGCAGGTAGCTACCACCTATGCTAAGTATGAAGCAGAATTTGTAGAACACAAGAAGGCATTGCAGAAGCTGGAGGTTGCAAATTCTAAATTGGAGGTGATTAAAGAAAGCTATCAAGGACAAAAATATTTTGCAAAAGACTTGGCTCGAAGGCTTATAGATTTTCAGGAGTACAGAGACAAAGCTAGAGCCTACTAGGAGGAATGATGGTTGTTTGTAGCCTAGTACGTCAAAGCCAACACAATGTTCCCACAACTATTGTGCCCATAGGAGGTGCTAACTTTGTCAAAAATTGAAGCATTAGCATGGATAGCACAGGATCCCCAAACTGAAGAGAAGAAACTCCAGGCACTACTTCAACGTCATCACCTTTCAAAACCTGGAGCGCAGGATAAGGGAAAGCGACCCATGGAGGAGCCACCACCACCAGGAACCACATGAGTTCCACCAAATTTTATAACTTTAGGAATTTTTCATTTTGTCGTGTTGTGTCCAATCTTGTTCTATTAAGTTCTCCACTACAACATGAATAGCTTCCCTGTTAGTCAATAATTCGATACCTATCCACTTTGTAATCAATGGGACTTGTTCTCATTTTGACTCGAGGATGAGTTTCCATTTAGTTGTGGGGGTATGAAGAATCATGATTCATCAGGTTATGATATCAGGTATGCGATATCGCATCTAGCAATGATATCAGATATGTGATATCGTGGTTCTTGTGTGAGCCTATAAATACACATGAAGGCACACGGGAAAGGAGTCTCTTTTAGTTAGTTTTAGGAGTCAAGTTTAGTGTAGGATATTTTTTTCATTTTTCTCTCAACCCTCTCTCTTAGTGCATGCCTGCAATGTGATGATTGTAATTGTACGACATCCTTTATTTGAGTGTGATGTACTTGGACATGCACATGACCAGAAATAAAGATCGAGATTACTTCATCATTGCTGCATTCACTTAGTTTAAATATTTGATTATTATTGTTATTTATTACTTTCATAGTTAATATCTCTTCACCCTAAACTCCTTAACGTGGAATGAGTATGACTTAATCACGAGCATTCAAGTGTGACTACTTGATAACCCAGTAGTGTACCTAGGATCTGCGCTTGGTAATCCTAGTAGTAGTTGTGCACAAGGTCCAAGATGTGTATGGATGATTAAGGAACGGATGCTCATCACACTTAGGCTAGTTTAGATTCTCTCTCCCTATCTCCTATTAGTTTATACTCTCTCCCCCTTTTCATCTTAGCTTAATTAAAGATTATTTTCCATTGCCTCCAGGAGTAGCATTAGTTTAGGAACACATCATACACCTCACTCTGGGCTAAACCATACGTGACAAAGCATATACTAGTCCAGGTGGGAAGATAGCAAATTGTGATCAACGAGTAACTATCTAGATACCACAACTAGCATGTCTGTGGAGTTCAACCAGATCGTGCATGAAATGCTCATATTCGTATGGTTGAGTGTAGGGGTACCTTGCCACTCATCACAAGGCATACTTTATCAAATTATTAACATGACTTCTTCTCTCAAGAATGATTTACCTCTACATGCTAATGATTCTAATCAATGACATGAAAAATCCAAAAGGACTACTGGTGAAAAGCCTCAATAGTTGAAAGTGGTCTATGTTCATTTGGATCCATGCTATCTAGATTTCACTTTTATTCTCCATCAGGATGAACAACTATGCTAGAGGGATATAGAGGATAACATGTCATTACCTCTTGATCACTCTATTCCCACAATGCTTATGGCCAAGCTCTTGAAGTTGGAAATTGAATCATCCAACCCAGAGTATGAGGTAATAGACCATACCTCTATAGACTATCAGTCAATAGATTCTTAGCTTAGAAAAGATTGATACATGAGGGCATATTATGAAGCCTCCAAGGGCAAGAAGGTCTTGACACCATTTTTTTTTGCAGTTACAAAAGGGAGGTCATGAATTTTTCTCATGGCATTCTCAACAGCAAGATTATTCTCCTTTCTATGAGGAAGACATACTTCACCAATAGTTACAATCAACCTTGAAGAATAACTAGGGTGAGGGAAGGATAGAATCCAAGACTAGAAGAACTTCAAGGCAAAGATCTTCTAGTCATTCATCAAAAGGAAAAGATAAAGAATAATCAAAGGACCATAGGAGAAGGACCAGTGGGCACCAATCTCCTAGCCATCCATGTTCACCATTCTCCTCGTTGGCCAACTTTGATATGAAGGATCATGGCTGAGACTAAAAAAGGAATGATTACAATCGAGATGGAGATGATAAAAAATCCCATTGTAGTAAATGGAAAAGAGAGCATAGTCAATTGCAAGAGGAAAAGAAGCATCATCAAGAATGAAGGCATAATAGGTCACATTATAGGAGACATAATCATGATAGGAGCCATCATGAACACAATGACTATGATGAATCACTGCTTACTACAAGGAATATGTTTAACATTTTAGAAGCAGTTTAAATTTCTACTAGGCATCAAAGGAATAGAAAAATTAAATGGCTTGATATGAATAATATCCCTAAATTTAAAGGAGGATAAAATGCTGATCCACAACATTACTTGTAAGCCTTCCATGATGCCTGTGCCTTGCAAAATATTGAGAAAAAGTGAAAAAAATTTAAATTGTTCTTGAGGATGCTCATCAAAAAAGTTGAAAGTTGGTATTGGTCCTTGGGGTTAGGATTCGTTCATAAATGAAGCATAATGCTAGAATTGTTCAGTGATAAATACTAGATGTACTCTAGGGTGTCCAACCTAAGAAAACAAATTCAAGGATGGAAACAAGGTAATCATAAATCCTTTGATGTAGCCTTGGAAAGATATTAGTCTCTGTTACATGGATGCCTAGGCCATGAATTTTCTCAAAGGGAGTAGCTTTTCCACATAGTAGATGAGCTCTGAAACAAAATTAGAGAAACTCTTAGAGCTTGTGCCCAAGGAAGACTTTTAGAGATGAGAGATCATTAGATCCAAAGGCTAATTGATTAGGTGAAAAAGGAAGAAGGGAAGCTTAAAATGTGATAAAGTATAGAGGAACACAACAAGGATCCCTTCATTCATAAGAGAGAGGTACGTTTCTATGATTTAGAGGATGATACACCACTAGATGAAGTGGTGCAAAGGAAAACCTTACTAATTTAGAAACTTTTTATAGAAAAATTGGGTAGGGTGTAAAAATGTGGAACTCTTTGGATGAGAAGTTCCAAGATACTCTCAATATTGTTGAAGAGAAAATGGAGTAGGGGAATAGAGATAGAGATAGAAGGAAATAGAAAGATACAAGTAGGGATTATTGTCAACAAAAAGGTAAGGTTGTAGTAGTAGATGAGATTGCAGATTCAGAAATAGATGATGAAAGATGTGATATTTGTTAATATGAACATCCTAAGAAATATTTCCATGTGGTGTCACATTTGTAATAATTTGGGATGTATGCTTTAAATTAAAAATTGGAAAAATGGAAACCACCTAGGATATTGTCTTATCTAGAAGGCAATTATCAACAAAAATTCCACTCATCATAATATTATCCAAGTGGAGTGTCATCTCAACCTTAGGAGCATTACCAGTAATGGCAAAATGCATAGTCATGGGGGATGCCACCACCATGGTAACAATATTCTTACTAGTAGCCTAACCCATATTATGTCTAGCAACCTATATGTTCTCATGGCTTTGCAAGCCATAATCCTTTCTTTCATCACCACTATACCCCAGAATATCGTAGAACACCTACTTCATGGACTGAGTCTCCTTTTACTTATCCTCCTCCATAGCCACCAACTCACCTTGCACCCTCTAATACTACTCCCTTACTACCTACACCACATATGTAAGTGGAAATTCACCATAGCCTCAATAATGAAATGCAATGAGGGTTGTGAACTTACAACTGGATGATCATTCGAGTGGTTTTGAGCATAAGACTTTAAAGAGGACTTTCTTTAGACTCAATAGTTCACCTAAACCCTCATAGAGATGTGTGGCTGATAACCCTACATCAATTGCTTTTGAAGTTATCGTAGAGTAGCGTTCAAACTAGAAGTCCCTGAATGTTCATACTATCATGTTAACTTATGTAGTCATAAATTGGATCAAGGTAAGACACCTTCCTAAGAAACAATTTGATCTTAGAAATCCTTGAATTTATTTATAGATTTCAAGAAATGACCCATGCAAAGCTCTACTAGACTTAGGTTTTAGGGTAAACTTAATTTCTCAAGAGATGTATTAGACTTGGAACCTACCTCTACTCAAGAAATGTAATATTAGATTGAAGCTTTTGGATCGATCCATCACTATTTTCTTGGGATTGGTGGAGGATATTATGACCACTATTTATGATTAGTTCTATACATCAAATTTGTTGGTGATCCATGTGAAAAATTGTAAGGGGAACTTTCCTATTATCATGGGAAGGGCTTGGTTCATCACAATTGATGCCAAGATGGGGATTAGAGACCTTTCCTTGGAAAATTTCAAGGAAAATGACTTCAAAAAGAGAGAGAAGAAGTGAGTTTCATGCGTTGCATATAGTGAGATAGGAAGCCATTGTGTGCAAAAGATATGGATAATGAGGAATACATCCATCACAACATGTAATATGTGTATCAAGACATTAATTATTCAAAGGTACTTGTATGTAGTAGTCACAAAGCATGAAGGTACCTAATGACTAATAATAGATGATAACTTTGATTCAACAATATATATGGAACTAGTAGAGCTTCTCATAAGTGCTTATATTAATAACATGGATGAAATGAAGTAGATTCATAGTCAACTCTTCCATGAAAATGTAGAAATAAATTAGGGAGAGTTAGAAATCCTTGATCATCTTAAATAGGAGCCCCTAGAACTCAAGACTTTACTGGTAACATTGAAATATGCCTTTCTTGATAATGGTAAGCTAGTAATTATTAATACCAATCTCATCAAAGAAAAGAAAAGAACGTTGCTACAAGTTGTAAAAAAATGGCTAACAACTTTTGCATAGTCACATCATGAGTTAATTAGAATAGATCCATGTATATGTTAGCATTGGATCTATATAGACTCCTCTATTAAGCCAAGGAGACAACCACAAAGGAGATTGAATTTAAAGTTTTAAAAGTTGTTAAATGTAAAGTGGAATAACTTCTTAAGATAGAATTCATCTATCCTATAACAACTAGTAAGTGGGTGATCCCACTTATTATTATGTCAAAAAAGGAAGAAAAATAAAGAGTCTATATAGATTTTAGGCTCTTGAATATGGATATATTTAAAGATCATTTTTCATTACCATTTGTAAACTAGGTGCTAGATACAATTGTAGGACATAATTACTATAATTTTATGGATGGTTATAGTGGTTATAAGTAAATTTAAATTAGAAAGACTAGGCCAAGACAAATTTCACAAGTACCTAGGGGATTTTTGCATATGAAAAGATGTCCTTTGGCCTTTGTAATGCTTCTGCAATCTTTCAATGCTCAGTACAAAGCATCATTCATGAGAAGATTCGTAGTGGTGTGGAAGTTTTCATGGATGAGTTCTTCACCTATGGTATTAAGTTTGAACAAGCATTGGACCATCTAGAGTAGGTGCTGAAATGATATGTGGAGATGAACTTCTGACTCAACTAGCAAAAAAACCACTTGATGATCCAAGAGGACATTGTCTTGGGGCATAAAATTTTAGAAGAAGGAATTGAGATGGGCTTGGAAAAAGTAAGGGTCTTCTAAGGAATAACCAAGAAACCTCAAGTGATAAAAGATATGAGATCATTACTTGGACATATTGGTTACCACAGGTGCTTCATAGAAAGTCTCTCTAAAATTGCTAAACCATTGGTAGAGCTTACAAAGAAAGATGTAGTTTTTGAATGGATTAAAAAGTGAGAATAAGAATTCTAGTAATTGAAGCCAAAGACCATAGAAACTCCAATTCTACATGCTCCAGATTAGTCTAGGACATTCTATATAATGATATATGCATCTAATTATGCTTTGGGAGTGGTGCTTATACAAATGGATGATCAAAAATGTCCATACTACATCCATTGTACAAGTAGAAGCATTGTGGATGTACAACTTAACTACATCACCACTGGGAAAGAACTTATGGTAGTGGTGTATGCCTTGAAAAAATTAAAGCACTATGTGCTTGGATATCAAATATTTATGTACACCAATCATAGTGTGATCCATTTCCTAATGAATAAGCCAATGATTAGCCCTCATGGTATATAGTGATTGATAATTTTATAGAAATTTGATCTTACCATGGTGGATAGGAAAGAAATCAAGAGCATAGTTGCTAATCATTTGTCTTAGTTAAGATGGGATAGCAAGAAGGATGAAAAACCATTATCTAATCAATTTTAGGATGAACTTCTCTTTGCTAAGTCCATCAAGGTTCAAAGACCAAAGGTTACCAATTTGTATAATGAGTTCCTATCATATCTTCTCATACATCAGACTCTCATATAATGTGATATAAGAAGAAATAATAGTTTCTTTACTAGGTCAAGTATTACATGGAGATCTAAGGCAACCTTTACAAGATTTGTGTTGATGGCTTGGCTTGATGGTGACCATCAAGGATGCTTATAAAGGTCCTTGTGGGAGCCAATACATAGGAAGCAGGATGACTCTAAATATCCTCATGGTAGGATAATTTTAGCCAATGATCTTTAGGGATGCTTACCATTTCTCTAGTTCATGTGAAAAATGTCAATGAGATGGAGGAATGATGGCATGAATGGAAGGGCCCCAACAGTGGATCCAACCATTAGAGCCTTTCAATATTTGGAGAATTGACTTCATAGGATCCATCACTCCCATGTCAAAGGAGAAAGCTTACATGATAGTTGTTATTGACTACTGTACCAAATGGGCTAAATCTACAACCATATTTGATTGTACATCTACCACTAAAACTTTTTTTTTTGTATAACAATAGGTGGTAAATAGGTTTGGTATGCCTAGAGCATTCATTTTAGATAATGGAACACATTTTACAAGGTCTATTTTTGGAATTAGATGCAATGCTTGGGGGTGCAACATAAACTTACAGCCCCCTGTCATCCTCTAGCTAATGGTTAAGCTAAGGTCACCAATAAGGAGATCATGAGAATTCTAACATGAACTATTAGGAGATATACGAAGGACTAGAGTACCAAACTTAATGATGCTATTTGGACATATTGTTAGACTTGGAAGCTTCCTATAGGCTACTCTCCCTATGAGTTAGTATATGAAAAGTAACCAAAACATTTAATTCAAGCTAAACTCCATACACTTATAACTACTAATGACCTTGATCTAGATATTAATCTAGCCCAAAACGAATGTCTTATGATACTTAATGTGCTAGATGAAAATTGACAAATATCCTTGATGATGAATGAAGTGCATAAGGAACACAAAAAATAATTTCATGATGTAAGGATAATAAAAGTTACATTCCTACCTAACAATAAGGTTTTTTATTAGAATCCCATGCATGTGGCACAATGTACTAAGTTCCAAATAGTATGGAAAGGACCTTACATCATCCATTCAATTTTTTCTTCCAAGGTCATGATAATTTACCACTCGACCAACCCTCAAAAGCATGTGTTAGTCAACATACAGTAACTTAACCCATTCATAGGACCATAAGTAATTAACAACACTAACACCTCTGTGCAAGAACAAACATGCTTTATTTTTTGGATCTCCTCCTCTCAACCTAACTGTAAGGGAGATGGCCATCAATTCTAACATCTTGATGAGGCTAACCAATTTTTCATCTTTTTATTTTGCAATGTTCTTTATGTATTTTTTATTTTCTTAAATACTTTATATATTATTTTAAATATTTTCTTTTCTTCCTTATTAATTTCATCTAGTGTTGTTGGAAATCTTTGATTTTGTTCATTGCTATTGTAAATTTGGAAAGTTATTCAAGGTAGTTATCAATATTATGATTGATTAACCAAAAGGCTGAATATTTTTTTTCCTTGGATTATGTTCTCTACTAAAAATCTTTCAATTTTCTAGTGGTATCAAATGGTGAGTTCACAACATCCATCCATTCCATTTGTTCCATGGAAAATTGGTATCATGGAAGCATGAATGATCTTGTTATCCAATTAACTAGGGAAGGACCAAGTTGGAATGGAAAAGGGTGTGATCTCAAGGGCATTTGATGTATTTTTCTCTCAACTTCCTTCTTAAGTTCTATGATTCTCCACTGGTATATCATCGCTCCTATTATCCACCATAAGAAAAGAAAGCATGTCTTTGCATGAGGTGATTCCTATGACAAAAAATAATAAGAGTGAGCAATCAAAGTACACCGCTTAGACTTAATAATGAGCTACAAGAACTAATTATGGGAGTGAAAAGAGATGTTACCCATGCTTGAAGGTACCCCTCTAACTACGGTCCTACCTACTTTCTTCTCCTCTTTTCTTCTTCTCTTGGAGTAATGGTTATTCCTTGGGGTTATCATGAACTTTTAATCATTGAAGAGGAGGAATATGTCAATGCAAGTTCATTGTAAATTGAATGAATTTAGTTTAGACATGAAATGGATTGATATGAAATCATCTTAATCATACTTTTCACCATGGATCTCATTTGACCAGGATGCAGATTATCCAACCACCATTTTCTCTCTCTACCATTTACTCCATTTTATATCACCTCATTGCCTCATACCATGGTGAATTAATATGTTTATTTTCTAGATAGCATAAAACTAGGATAATTTCTTTCCTAGGTATGAAATTTAACTTAAAATGACCATTCATCATCGCTGGTGCCCATGGAATCCTTGAAATGAAGGTATGCAAAGGCATAATAGGCATATGCCTACTTTGGGGAGGATCCACTTGAATTTCTTTGGTTTACCTTAAGTCAAAATCCCTAACTATGGGTTGCTTGCATGATAAATCAACTCAATGGAGTTATTACATCTAGTATTGCTTTGTTTAACATCAAAACATCCTCTAAGACCTCATCTAATCCACTGTAATTACCTTCAATTGGCTAAAAATACCCTCTTTCATGTTATTGACATCATTATACACCTTTTTTAGCTTCCATTTGGCTCTTGTTTCATCCCAAAATTTGCCCAAAATTCCTCTATTTTGTAATGAAAAGATAGTTAAGAATAGTTGCTTCGACATGTTCCCATCGATGTAGTGGGATGAGTCGATGTAGCATTGTTGATGCATCTCCATTAACATAGGATAAAAGATCTATAAATATGAATAAAAATTAGCTCATTTTCACTATTTTTCCAAAGTGCTAGAGGAGCTTTGCCATTTTTCAGAGCCAAAGAACCTTTCAAGCACCATAACTTCCTAACCACTTACTTGATTTTGCTCATTTTTCAACCCTTGAGCTACCAGAAGTATGCTGTACATCATAGGGAACCTCAAATCTTAGGTTTTTCATGGAAAATATTTTAAAAATTTTCTAACTTCCCATGTATAAACTATTAAAATAATAACAAAAAAGGCTTAAGATAAAAAAAAAAGCCTTTTTAGTTGGGAATAAAATAATAATAAGATAATATCACAAGCCTATGATCATAAACCATGAACTTAACGATAAACTTCTAATGCCCAAGGAATTAACATAACCTAATATAATGTAGAAAGGTATTGAAAAGGAACAAAGGCTATGAAATAAAGAGCTAATCATGGGTTATGTTTATGACTACAGATGACATCTGAAAGAGAACTACAAGTGAGAGGACCATCACAACCCAAGAAGAAGTGACCTTGAGGAGGAAGGGGCTAACAACAACCACAACAATAATAATCCTAGGAAGAAGCAGTAGAGGCTACGCATGCTACCAAGCCTCTTCAAGAGGAGCCCAAAGTGAATTCTGTTAGGTAGATTTGTACTATAGAAATGAACCAATCTAGGTAGGATGAGGCTCCAAGACCAAGGCCTCAGTTAGAGGTCATACTCATAGAACCTTGCTTGGAACATATTAGAACCAATGAGATTCAAAGTTCTATAGTGTAGAAGTTGAACTTTGGATCCTTCTTAGAGTTAGCACTAAAAAGAGGTGAGGATGTAGTTGTAGGGATCTCCTATATGATCCATTTTCTCTAACTATGAAGAATGGTACATGGGGAAAACATAATTGTTTTAGAATAAATCACAAGGAGATGCTTTGGTGAAGATTAAAGGCATCATAATCTCCTACTTGGTTGAAGCCATTGCAGAAGCCCTTGATTTTCCCAACACTTGGGAAAATCTTGTAGAAATTTCCACATAAGTAAACCTTGAAGTGAAGAAACAATGGGTCTAGCAATGCTATGAAGTGAACTGTAAGAAGTACGATGGTCTAACAAAGGTAGAAAGAGCTTACTTTAAGATTATAGCCTATCACCTAAACCTAACAGTGGGGCCAAGTAAGGTTACAGCTTTCTCTACCATGGCATGTGTGGCATTAAGTGAGAAATGTTTTATCAACCTACCCTAGCTTATCTTCCTTGAAATTGAAAAATATTTTAAAGAAAATGGAAAGTTGAGAAAGACACTTTCCTTTCTATGCTTAATCAGAAAATAATGCAAAAGGGAAGGAATAGCCCTTTAGTCCAATGATGTGATCCCTAGTGCTCCTGCTACATCATGATAGAAGATGATGAAGGATAAGGCCATTGTAAAGCTTTAGAAGAGGAGCAACAACCACCACCACCACTTGCATCCCTAGAAACAACATCAGAGATAGTTGTAGTTGCTAAGTGCCTTAGGAAACTTTAAAAGAAATAGTTGCAATAACAACAAGGATTTGCAGGTGGTGGGGAATCATCCATCTACCATCCAACCATGATATACTTGAATAAGATTGCAAGGACTATTAGCTAGTTGGATAGTAAGATGGTGCCACTATTCTTTGCACAATGAAACCAAGTACTTATTAGACCAAATCTAAGTACCAAAGAGGTCACTGTGTTTATTTCTAGATAAGCCTTTTTAAAAATTTTAGAAAATGTAGGAGCCTTATCTATTATGTTGGAGGAGGAAGAAGGGGAAATGATCTTGATAATGCCATACAAGGTCTAAACGAGAGTAGCAGATGTGGTGGCTAACAGAGTTGTAGAAGCCCTTAATGCTCCTATTGCATTAATACTAGATATTGCTACCATGGTAGACATCCATACATCAGAAAGAGTAGGGAGTAACTAGATGAGGGCTACCTAATAGGAAGAAGTGTTGGAAAGACTAGTGGGGGTTAGGCAATCACTTCTAAAGATCTTCGATCTTCTGGATGACATCACAATCAACTAGTTGCAACTATTAGAGATAAGGAGTAAGTTAATAGTAGCTAATATGGAACTTGAAGAGGCAACTATGACCAATTGATGGTTGGATACTAGAGTTGTAGAAGTACAAGACCATATCTTGAATCCTACCATTCTCTAGCTTAAGCTAACATGAGATGAAGCTTTTCAATAGCTTCAACAAAAGTATCAAGAGGCCAAGAATTCTAAGGAGATGATGATCTTAAACAAGTTTGTGTCAAAAGCTATGATAGATAGTACTAATAAGGACCTATTACAAGTTATTAAGGAAAAATTAATCCTTACCAAAGACAACCATCACCTATGAAATGTTGAGCAACAAAAGGACCAAATGATCGAATACATCCGTTAGCAGCAGGAGTGGCTTGCCAAGGAAAACTTCGATTTGAGAATGTTGATAGTTGAAAATAGGAATTTCTTGATGGAGGAGGTTCATGTCCTTCACCAGAGGACTAAAATTACGATAGTTATTTGGAAAAATGACATTCTAAAATTTGAAAAAGTGAAGAATTACTACAAGGACTAGATGAGACTACTTAATAAGATCAATGAAAAGGAGATTAAATTGGACAAGGTAAAGGAAAATGAGGCTATTTAATAACTCCAACAAAGAGGTGATGCATGGAAGCCCATATTTGATGGACTAAATGCATATAATTAAGTAGAAATTTACCTAAAGGAGTTGTAGATCGAGGATATGACCTAGTACATGAAGCTTGCCAATCTCCACTATGCAAACCTAGCAATGCTGATAGAGGGGAGGCCATGAAGTGAATTGGAGAAGTAGGTCAATAGCTCCTACCTCCTATATGAGGTGAAGTTCAAGCTACATAAGGATAGAAAAGAAAAGTCATAATAGCCAATATAGAGCTTGAAGTTCTCAGAAGAAAATTTATGGATTAACAAACTATTGTGAAGAACTTGGTGAGGAGGATGAATAACTACCAAGAGCTATAGAATCTTATTAGAAAGGTCAATGTTGAATGTAAAACATTCATAGCCTAGCTTGTCAATGTGAAGGAGATGTTTCCTTCATTGTCATGCTCATGGGATATCCCCAACACTACCTAATCTAGGTGAAGCAACCTAGATCATATACAACCCATAAAGTAAGGAGGAGAAAATGAAGGCACTCCTAGATGCCTTCAAACTTCCAGAAGTAGTAGCAAGGTAGCCTCAACCTTCAATAGTATTGGGATACTATGAAGGATCATTAGAGCCAAAGGAGCCTTTTCCTCTAGGCATTGTTTGAAGATTTCATCATGCTTATGTCCATTAAACAAGCTCCTACTTATTTTTTATAAGTATTAAAATTTTTGTTGTAAAATGTATGAATTTTTGTAATCCATATAATATAACACTGAGAATTATTTAAAGTTAGTCAATAAATTAGTTAGTCAATAAAGTTTTATACTTCCTCAAATTTTGTAAGAAACTTGATCTCATTTTTGTTCACTCAAGGACGAGTTTTTAGTTAGTCATGGAGGTATGATGAGGCATAAATAACATGCTTGCATCAATGTATGCTTGTTTACGTAGCCTCGTTGACATATCTATTAATGTATCCTAGGATGTATTACATAGGTACATTGACATTGATTTAGGCATTGCCTATATAAATGTGCACACCCCTTGCATTTATGACACCTTCTAGTTATCTCCTTATCTAAACTCTTGTAGTTTCTTTCCATAGAGGTTAAAATAATTTTCCTTTAAGTGCTTGCAATATGGATTCAAGTGATTGTATAGAATTTTATTTGAATGCATCTATACTTGGATACATTTGAATGAATGGAAATAAAATTGAGTTTTTTTAATCTGTTGCAGCACTTGGACTAGCATAAATATACTTTTTAATAATTCACTTTACATGCATTTACTTTTTTGTTATTAAGAAATTAATATCATTGTTCATAAGTAATGTATGTATGAGAACTTTAAAAATAATATATTAACACTTGGTAATCCCTGTAGTGGATACTTGGTACACCTAGTAGTATACACTTAGTAACCTAGTAGTGTTAATATATGTTCAAGATATGTATAGAAAGTGAGAATAGATACTCTATGTTAGGGTAGCTAATTTAAATACTAAATCTTTATTTACTTAATCATTTAGCAAGCAAGGAAAAATAATAAAAAACATACAAATAAATATCTTATGCCTTAACCATAGTTAACCATATGCATAGATTAACACAAGTGTTGATTAGGAAGGCAATGACTAACAACTACATAATTTAGTTTTGTGAATATTAGCCATTTAGGTAAATAAGTCCATGGAATTTGAGCGGATCGCGCATATGTGCTAGTGATTTGTATAGTTGAGCATAGAAAATACATGCTGTTCATTACTAAGCTTGCATCATGTCTTTTAAATTTGTTTAAGAATTAGAGAACTAGGAATAGAAGTGGCCTAGGGAAAAAGAAGATAGTGAAGAAAGTTGTTAGAAGATCAATTGTTATCATTCATAGGTTTTCCTTGCATAAGTTTGTTTCTTAAAAGGAGCATCCAAACATAATCTTCATTAATGCACTTTGTAATCCATTTTACTACAAGAGAAATACTCCAGTTATAATAATTAATGAGACCAAGTCCTCCATCTTTCTTGCTACTAGTGCAAATATCCCAAGAAATTCTAGAAAAACATTTTTCATGTTGCTTAACAGAACAAAAAAAGTAACTAATAATATGATGAATTATCTCATAAGAAGTTTTAGAAAGAGCCCAAAAACTTGAGTAATAAACATGAGTTGATTGAAGTGTATGCTTAATAACTAAAACTTTACTAGTAAGGGTGAGCTTTTTTCTTTAAATTTATCAAGCTTCGTTTTAATTTTATAAACCACATAATTTCACAAAATAATAATATTAGGCAAAAAAGAAAAAGGTATTCTTGAAATTTTGAAGAAAAAAAAATCTTTTTTCAAGAGTTTTCAAGGCTTGAGAGTAATCCACTCATCAATATTCCCATTACAATAAACAAAAGATTTTTGCTAATTGATCCAAGAACCAAATAATATGCAATAATCCTCCACTCTACCTAAAAGAGTATTGATATGTTGCAAAGAGTTTTTGATCATAAAAAAAGATTCATTTGCAAAATGTATGTTAAGAAATTATATGTATTGATCATCAATTGAAATTTCCGTAATGAAATTTCTTTGTAGACCATAATGTAGATTATGTAAAAGAAAATTTGCAATAATAATAAAAAGAAAGGGAGCTAGAGGATAAATTTGATGTACTAGCCATTGAAGAGAAAAGGATAAAATTAATTGAAAATTAGTAGCAACTTAACAATTATCATGAGTTGGTAATGTACAAATAAGTTGAATAAAATAATCATCAAATCCCAATTTATAAAGACAAGAAATAATAAAATCCCATTTAATCCTATCATAAGCTTTGGTATAATATAACTTAAATAAAAGTAATGTCTTGGTTAGTATCAAAAGGCCATTGCATTCCCTTCCAAGCTATGATAGGAATCCTACTAGTTTTGGTCTAATGGGATATATCATACAGAATGTAGTGTGATCTGGTCATAAGCTTCTAAAATGATGTTGAGTGGATTGCTAAGAACACTCATGTATGTCATTATGTTTAAGAAATATAAAAGGATATTATAATACATATAATACAATTAAAATCTATGTTGCCATCGTAGAGAGATATAAAGAATATTTATAATTTTATATTTTATAATTTTTATGAATTTTATATTTATAGGTAATAAACAAACATAAAAAAATATACATCACAATCCCTCTTGGGAATAGGCACAATGATCATGTTGCAATTACTCTTAGATATAGATGCAACACCATACAAGAAATGTAAATAAAGTGATTCTTAGCCACAAGCTTGATGACCCAACATCATGCCATACAGTTATGACCTCCTTGTATAAGAATGAATCGTTAGAGCTTGTGAAAATGAGAATTAAATAATTTTATTTTATGATATTTTTTATGTTTTAAATATTTAAAGCATCAATGGTGGAATAAGGAAAAATCATAAGCTTTATTCATCATGCAAACATTGGACTCTACATTCATCAAATAGTTTTGGGCTATGTAAGTAAGGTAACACTCTAATAGAGTCTAGCTATACTCATGAAAGTGATGACTTAAAACACACATAAGATAAGAAAAGGAATCAACTCATCCAAGGGAGGAAGAGCTCTTCACATAAACTAGATGCTAAAAACCCAAATGGAATATATGTTATGTCTAAGATATGACTTCATTATGTGTGAGATCTTATCCTAGGTATTTATAGTTTTCACAAAGTAACAGAGGAGGATCTTCAATGTCTAGATGTCAAAAAAGGTCCATCAACATAGCCCAAGTTGATCCTAGTCATATTACTAGTAAAGAAGGATAAACTAGACTTAGAGGTGGGGGAAGGTGGGTGGGGATGGGGATAGGGGAAGGGGGGAGGGTTGCATTGGTGTCCATGTGCTAATGTAGGAAGGTGTGTTGATAGGGATGTACTAACATCCTTGTGTTAACACAAGGTAGGTAGCACACATCCCTCAAAACCATAATTTTCATGATGAATACCAGGTGAAGGATGGAACTTAAGGAAGCATGCTAGAAGAACCATAGAACATTTGAATGAAGCTGGAATTGTCCTAAGGAGCTTGAAATCATGCACATAATCTCAAAGTGTAACATAGGGGCCCAAGGTACATTTTAGAAGATCAAGAACCTTAATCGAACATGCTAGACTATAAAAACAAGACATATGAAACATTTTCTAAATCTAGAGCTTATAATTTACATAAAAATTACCAATAAACACCTCATCATTTTCCCACGATTAAGTAAAGCTAGTTCCATAGCTTTAAAAATTAAGATGTTAAAATAAGAACTAGACATATGATAAGATCAATGCGGAGGAATTATAAATGTACAATACAGATCATGACTACACTATAATACAAGCCACCTTACATAGAATTATTAGGGATGGTGGTAGAGAAGAAAATCCCCCTTACATATGTGCATGGAATAGGAAGAGGCTAGAAGAATAGTTCTTTGCACATATCATTTGCATCTACATCTTCTTTGATGTCATCCATCTTAAGGTCATCTCTTATCAACTTCTTCTAGCATCTATTTGAAAGATCTTAAAAGATTATGTGCTCAACATAAAAGATTAAGAGCATGATTACATGTGTCTAGATCTCTCTATGAAGGAAGTTCTCTCATGTAGAGGTGTTGAATTTGGTGATTGATGTTATTCCTCTCATTCTTCTAGTACTAGTGGTCCTCTTGCCTAAATATGATGAGCTATAAAAATGGTAAAAATCAAGTATGATCCCCAAGGCATTATACTACCATTGCAAAAAATGGCCATAGCAACAATAATAAGGATAAACCTTGGGGGCACAAGAGAAACATAATCACAACTATGCAATCTAGGCATACACGGGTAAGAAAAAATATGGTTAAAATAATTTAAATAACCACAAAAATTACAAAGCATATACTTGAATCAATACTTTTTCTACATGATTGTGTTACAAGAAATCTAGCTTTAATCACATGATAAATTCCAATAGAAAGAATAAGAAGAACAAATGTTCATGAAAATCCAAAGAATCCAATCAAGGATTAAACCAGACAAGCTACAGAAGAGAGTATGAAGAGAAAACATTAAAATCCTATGTTAGATGACATCCAAACTAATGGGGTTAGAAAAATGGAAGATAAATAGAGTACCCAAATGTTAAAAAAACAAGCATAAGTGAGGTAAGATAAAGAAAGAGATTGTCATGATTAAACCTTAAATCTCATAGAGTTGAAACTCAGAGAAGTAGAAGATCAATTGATGAACTACGATATTGCGTTTGCAATATCGCATTCGCGATATTGGATCCAACCATGAGATGTTGGATACCTGATATCGGGGCCTGTCTCCTCGCCTATAAATAAGAGGCAGCACCCTTGGTTTTGACAGTAGATAGTTAGTCGCTTAGCTGAACTCTTGCCATTTTTTCCCTCCAGAGTTAGAATTATTTGTTCATGCCTGTAGTAAGAGTCATAGAGTGAATAGATCTTTATTCGAGCATTGTGTACCTAAGCACACTTTTTGTACGACAATAAAGACANGTTCATGCCTGTAGTAAGAGTCATAGAGTGAATAGATCTTTATTCGAGCATTGTGTACCTAAGCACACTTTTTGTACGACAATAAAGACAAACTTTATGATAAACCTTGCAGCATACAGAATAGATTAATTAGTGTTAATGATTATTTAATACTTTTCTAGTTGATTAATGAATTCTCTAACCCTACAACTCTCTTAGTTAAATACACTTAGTATGACTGCTTCCAACATGCATGTAGCGCTTGGTAACCTAGTGACGATTAACATTTGGTAATCCTAGTAGTGTTGCACTAGTTCAGGATGTGTACAGAAAGTGGAAATGGATACTGGTATTACGAGTAATTAGAAATTAGTTAATGAGTAGTTAAATTAGATTAGTTACTGAGTTATCTCTCTCCCCCTCCTTACTAGTGCAGGATATAAAACACATAAAAGCCATAAAAATCATATGCCTCAGGCTTACTTAACCATATAATCGTGACATACAAGTAAGTTTGGGAAGACAATGATTAACTAACCTGTTATTGTTCCAAAAAGGCGCATAGGCACTTAGTCCTTATAATTCAACCGGATCGTGCGTGAAACACTCATATTCATATGGTTGAGCATAGGGGTACCTTGCCGCTCATCATTGGCACCATTGCCGGGGACTTAGTTGTTTGTGCACTAAGTAGAACTTAGGAAATCATTAACATCATTGGAACATACCTTTAGGGTTGGTTAAGGATAGGATAATAGTACATTGCACACTAAACAAGACAAGATGTCTTCTTCTTCACACAAAAGCACTTCACCGCCTAGGACTAACACAAGAAGCAATCGGCAGCAGGATACACATGATGTTAATTCCCAATCCCTCAACAATTTCGTGTGGTGTATATTCATCTCGATGAATATGTACTTGACTTCACGTTTATTCTCCATCAAGATGAATAATTGCATTGGTATGACTTGGAAGGCAACATAGTGTAACCTCCTGACCGTTCAGCCCCAAGCATGCTTCTTCGTGCTCTCACACGAATAGGCATGCAACACTTACACATAGAATATGTTGCGCAGGACTATGATTTGAGAGACTATCAACCCATAGAGGTGCAATGCCAAAGGGATTTGCAATAGGAGAGACATCATAAGTCTTTGAAGTGAAAATGGTCCAAGGATGCCCCCCACATTTTAAGCAAAATTGAGGGTGATGAACCTCCCTCAGGTAGTCATCCACATAACGATGTTCCTCCCCTTGACTTTGGCCAAGGGGTTGTGTATCATAACCTTCATTCTACTATTCATAACCTAGGTACTGATACCAACAGACACAAAGTGTCCAAAAAAGGAACAAGGAAACATGACAAAGGTGGGCATTCTAATCACAATCGCGATCAAGGTAGAGGCCACCGAAGAGAAGGTAGTAGACACCATCATGGTGGTGGTTGTCCTTCTTCTTCACCTTCATCATGTCCTTCATCCTTTCCTTCAGTGTTTGGATGCAGCCATAGAGAAAAATATTGTGAGGATAAGGGCAAGCAAAGTGGAAGTCACAGACGAAATAGCCAAGACAGAGGATGAGGGCACTCTAGGGAATCACAACATAGAAGAAGGGAGAGTAGTGAACAACATAGGTATCATAGATGCCACAAACGGGATGATCATCATGAACCCCTACTTGCTACTCAAAGCATGCTAGACATAACTGAGGCTGTGAGAGTTACAATAAGGCACCAAAAAGATAGTAGGATCAAGAGGTTAGATATGAATAACATCCCATAATTTGAAGGGGGATATAACGCTGATCCTCAAAATCACTTATAAGAATTTCATGATGCGTGTGCCTTGCAAAACATAGAAAATGAGTCGCAAAAACTTAAGTTGTTCCCATGGACACTAGTAAAAGAAGCTGAAAGTTGGTACTAGTCCTTAGAACCGAAATCCATTCATAGGTGGAGTACTATATTAGAATTATTCAACGATAAGTACCAAACATACTCCCAGGTGTCTAACTTGTGAAAGAAAATCCAAGGATGGAAACAAGGAAGTCATGTAGCCTTGGATGCTACCATGGGCCATTATTATGCACTATTACATTGTTGTCCTAGCCATGGTTATTTGTAGTGGGATCAACTACGCCATCTTGTAGATGGGCTTAGGCATGAAACAAGAAGAACCCTTGGGAATTATGCCCAAGGAAGGTTATCCAAGCTTAGGTCTGATCAAATTCACAGACTACTAGAGCAAGTTGCTAAGGAAGAAGGTGAGCTATGAAAAAAAGAGAGTGCAAAAGAATATAACCGAGATCCTTCCCTCCGAAAGAAGGGAGTAAGATTTTGTGAGGATGAGGAAGAGTCACCACTCGAAGAGATGATGAATAGGAAAACCTTGCCTAACCAAAATTTAACATCAAAAGTATCGACAAAGGTAGACCAAATGTGGAACTCCCTGGATAGTAGGTTTCAAATTGTTCTGAAAGTAGTAGAGGAGTCTAGAGAGCAGGGTAGTGATCATGACAAAAGAAAAAAGAGAGAAGCAGAAAATGCACGTAACAAGGGTAAGGGTAAAGTTGCTATTATTGAAGAGGTTGTGGACTTAGATATAGATGATGATAGTGGATGTGAGATATGTTAATACGACCATCCTAAGGGATGTTGCCCTATGATCTCACATCTACAGTAGTCTGGGGCGTATGCACTTAATCCACTATTAAACAAACGAAAAACATCCCAATGGTTACCTTATCCCCAAGGTAACCCAAGGTAGTTCCACCAACCTTTAACATATTATCCAAGTGGAACTCCACAACAATTGATTGAGCAACATCAACAGTGGCAGCACCCACAATCATGGGGAATGCCACCACCAAGGCAACAATATCCTTAACAGCAACCTGACCCATATGGATATTACGTGCAACATCCAATCTGTCCACATGAATCTATTGGTCACATTACCCCTCAACATCACTACCAAGCCTGCAAGTACTATAGGACTCCCTCTCCTAGGGGTGATATTCCACAAGTGTACCATCCTTTAAATCCGGCTGCATCTCTTCCACCAATAGCTCCATTACCACTTGTCCAAAAATGCAAGGTGAACTCCCTACTCAGCCACAAAAATGTAATGTTGCAAGGGTTGTTAATCCTCAGCCTACTGTTGGTTCTGAAAATTGTATGAAGAAAATACCTTTCTTTAGAACCAATAGTCCAACCAAGCCTTTGCAACCACAAGTGGCTAAGTCTTTGGATGTCTTGGTATCAAATAAAGCTTCAAAGCCCCCTTCGAGCCTAACACTGCATTCAACACATATAGTCATGTTAACACATGGCGTTACTAATTGGATCAAAGCTGGCCACCTTTCCAAGAAATTATCTGATCGTGGAAGTCCCCTAATATATCTACAAATCGCTGGGAATGAGCCATGAAAAGCTCTTTTGGATTTAGGTTCCAGTGTCAACATAACATCCCAAGAAATGTACAAGGCCTAGAACCTGCCCCCATTGAAAAAGAGCAACATCCATTTAGAGTTGGCTGAAAAGTCCATCACTATTCCCTTGGGATTAGTGGAGGACATTATTACCACTATTTATGGATGGTCGTATCTAGCTGACTTCCTAGTAATTCAAGTGAAAAATAGTAAGGGGGACTTCCCAATCATAATGGGAAGGGCATGGCTAAGCACTATCGATGTGAACCTAGGAATTTGTGATCTTTCCTTAGAAATATCTAAGGAAAATACTTTTGGAAAGATTGAGAAGAAGAAAGTCCCATGCATTGCATACAGTGACACAGGGTGTAATTGGATACAGAGGTCATGGGTTGTGCAAAGTTTAACATTGCCTGCATGCAATCAGTATGCATAAATGATCAATATATAAAGGTGCCTATCTACAACAACCACACAAGAAGAAGACACCTAGTGGCTAATAGCTGATCAAGAAAGTAGCTCACTTATATGCATGGAACTAACTGAGGGTTTGACTTGTGCTTACATAGATAGCATAGATGCATTAGAGCAAGTCCACCACAAAATTTCAAGTCCTAACCTAGAAAACATCAACTAGGGGAAGTTGGAAATTCCTAAGAAATTTAAAAAAGAGCCCTTAGAGCTAAAACCATTGGCCACTGATATGGAATACACATTCCTTAAGAATGGAAAACTAGTAATCATCAACGCAGCAACAAAAAGAGAGTCTGCTAAAGGTAATAAACAAGTGGTCAAAAGCCTTCACCTGGTCATATCTAGAATTAACTAGAATAGATCCTAGGATATGCTAGCATAGGATTTACATTGACTCCTTCATGAATCCTCGAAAACAACCACAGAGGCAATTGAACCCAAAGTTGAAGCAAGTAGTAAAAAAAGAAATCGAACAGCTTCTAAAGGCTGGGTTCATATACCCTATTGCTGATAGTGAATGGGTTAGTCCCTTAGTAATCGTGACTAAAAAGGGAGGAAAATGGAGGGTGTGCATGGATTTTAGGCTACTAAACATGGCAACATTCAAGAATCACTTTCTGTTGCCATTTGTTAACCAAGTCTTAGACAAAATTGCAGGGCATCGCTATTATATTTTTTTGGATGGATATAGCGGATACAGCCAAATACAAATAGCCCTAGAAGACCAAGCCAAAACTACGTTCACCAGTCCTTGGGAAATTTTTGCATACAAAAAAATGTTGTTTGGCTTGTGCAATGCCCCTACAATGTTTCAATGCTTAGTTCTAAGCATATTCCGGTAGCAGATAGGAAATGGTGTGGAAGTCTTTATGGATGACTTCTCCACTTATGGGGTAAGCTTTGATCAAGCCTTGGACCAGTTAGAGAAAGTGCTAAAAAGATGTGTAGAAACTAATCTAAGGCTCAGCTGGAAAAGAGCCATTTAATGGTCCAAGAAGACGTAGTACTTGGGCATAAAATCTCACATGCAGGGATAGAGGTAGACCCTGAGAAAATCAAAGTCATCCAAGGAATTACTCGTTAACCAAAAACTATCAAAGACATTTGGTCATTCCTTGGGCACATTGGCTACTATAGGAGATTCATAGAGAACTTTTCAAAGATTGCCAAACCATTGGTAGAGCTAATGAAAAAGGACATACCCTTCGTGTGGACCAGGGATGTGAACTAGATTTCCAAAATATAAAATAGAAGCTGGTAGAAACACCCATTCTACAAGCTCCTAATTGGTCTAGACCATTTCATGTTATGACTGACACATCCAACTATGCCTTAGGAGCTGTGCTTACATAGTTAGATGACTAGAAACGTCCTGATTACATCCACTATGCAAGTAAAGTATCGCTATTGCACAAATTAGCTACACTACTATAGAAAAAGAATTAATGGCTGTAGTGTTTGCAATAGAAAAATTTATACACTATGTATTAGGATACAAAGTATTCATATATTATACGATGGCTTGTAATCCTACAAGAGTTCGATTTAACAATGATCAATCACAAAGGCACCGAGAATGTAGTTGCTAATCATTTATCTTAGTTACGCTGGGATAGCAAAGAGGATGAGTATCCAATTTCTAGTCATTTTCCTGATGAATTCCTCTTTACTGGTGTAGTGAATAACCAATCACCCACAAAGACAAACTATTATAGTAGCATTCTTACCTATCTCCTTACCCAAAAAACACCACAAGAACTAGGCCTTAAGAAGAAACAACAGTTTTTTCATAGAGCGAAGTACTTTATGGAGATCAATGGATAACTTTACAAAGTATGTCCCAATGGATTGGTTTGATGGTGTGTTCTTGATAGAGATCAATTGAGAGTTCTCCAAGATGCTCATGAGGGCCCTTGTGGGGGTCATTATGCTAAGAGATGAACAACCACCAAGATCCTTCTTGTAGGGTATTATTGGCCTACCTTGTTCTAGGACACCCATCAATTCGTCCAATCTTATGAGTGCTATCAACGTGATGGGGGAATGACTGCTAGAATGGAGGGTCCACAAAAATGGATTTAACTATTAGAACCCTTCGACATTTGGGGAATTGATTTCATGGGGCCCATTACACCAATGTCTAATGGAAAAGCTTACATGATAGTTGCTATAAACTACTTAAGAAAATGGGCTGAAGTAGTTGCTGTTAAAGATTGCACATGATCTATAGCTGCACGATTTGTTCAACAACAAGTTGTCAATAGGTTTGGTGTGCCACGTGCACTTATTTCAGATAACAATACACACTTTATTGGTGAAAATTTTTAGAATATAATACAACACTGAGGAGTTGAGCATAAATTGACTACACCATACCACCTCCAAGAAAATGGTCAAGCCAAGGTCACCAATAGGGAGATTACTAAGATACTAACCAGAACCATTAGCAAGTATATGTGAGACTAGAGCACTAAACTAAATGGTGCTCTTTGGGCATACCACTCCACATGAAAACTCCCTATAGGCTACTCTCCCTACAAGTTAGTATATAAGAAACTCCCAACGCTCCCTATCCAAACTAAGCTTCGTACACTAGCCATGGCATGTGACCTCAACCTTGAACTTGATCTAGCACAAAAACAAAGGTTGATGTTCTTAAATTGTTGGATGAGAACCGACTAGTTGCCTTGTCATCTAATGAATTGCATAAGGCATTTAATAAACAACATCATGACTTGAAAATTAGGAAAATTAAGTATCAACTAGGAGATAAGGTTCTCTACTGGAACCCCACACATGTGTCACAATGTACCAAATTTCAAACACCATGGAAAGGACCTTACATTATCTATGCAATGTTTCCTTTAGGGGCCATGACCATATATAAAATTGAGAGCCCAGATAAGAGACTATTAATCAACATGCAACAAACAAAACCTTTTCATGAGTTTAGGATAGCCAGAACATATGCTAGCTCTATAGGTGGGCAACCTTGCTCATTATTTCGGATCTCCTCCTTCCAACTTAGTCATGGGGAGATGGCCACCTTTGCTAACCATTGAAGGCCCTCAGTTCTTTATAAATTTTTTTATTTTACACATTTTTTACACGTTTTTATTTTGCATATTTCTTTAACCTTTCTTGTTTTTTTTACACCATCATTCCTATTTTTACCATTTCCTTATGTGATTACTTTACTTTATTTTGTTCATCATCCAATAAGTGTTCATGATGGTGGCATGAATAATACCATGTTGATTACTAATGTTTGGATTTTAAATTTAAAGTATGATGTTGATATTAAGGTATGATTCCTTTGATTAAACAGGCAATGAGTCCACATCATTCATGCATTCATAAAATCCTATGGTCTCCCTTGGCTTGGAACTATACAGTCCCTTTTTCTAATAAAATTATTAACGAATTGGTGGCTGGGTATTTCTCAGACTAAGGAAAGACTCAAAGGATGAAAAGGATGTGACTGCAAGGGGATTCGATGCATTTGTTCTGGCTATTCTCTTGAGTGCTTGGATGCTTTCTCCTTGGATTTTCTGCCATTCTGACCATTCATCAAATATCTAGAAGTTGAGTACATAAAAATAAGTCTTTGCATGGTGTGGTTCTTACGCAAAAAAATAGTAAGAATTCAAAGCACACCCCTTAGAAAAATAATGAACTTGGGCTACACGCACTAGTTATGACACTAGAAAGACACGTTACCCATGCTTGAAGGTTCCCTCTAACTAAGGCCCTTTCTCGCTTCCTAATTCTCCATCTTTCTCTCCTCAGAATGGTGGTGACTTTTTGTAGAGGCATTCTTGTTGCTTCAAGAGGATAGGTTCGACAAATGTGTTGATGCGAGGTCACTGAATGTGGTTTGTTGAGCATAGTTTTGAAATGAGTTCTACTTGGTCACATTAACCATAAAACATACACAAGGGACTTTACACAACCTTGTTCTTGGGTTTCCATTCCATTCTCTCCTCTCCACCTTTCTTTTCCATTTTCACCTCATTTCTGGTTTTATCCTTAGTTTGTATCTTGGTTGATGCATTGTTTTTCCTTGGTAATTTCTTATGGGTAAGTTTTTAACTCTTGCTTTCAAATGAAATTTCTAGAGCCTATAGACTCTTTGGTTTGGGGGTCTGTCAGGGCATCAAGGGCATGAGCCTGCTTTGGGGAGGACCCACTGGCATTCCTTTTTAGTGCATTTGTTAACTTCTTTTCCTTAAACATTTGTTGCAATCAATAATTTTTTGTTTCATCCCCATCCATGGCATCCATATTATTGGCATTGCTGTTGTTGCTTTTTCTCCACGCTTCTTATTCCTTGTCTTTTTCCATCCTATGGCTACCAAAGGTTCACTCTTAGTCATGGGGGCCTTAGCACAATTTTTTCAATTTTTCCTAACCCCTACACCTTAGGTAGTCACCAGTGTTAAATCTCTAGAATCAGTATCTGCCATAACCACAACTTAGCCAATGCACTTTACATCGAGGCAAGGTATCAATTGCATTGTGATCTATCTACCCTCACTCATTTGTGACTATGTTGTGTGTGTAGATGACGATCATACAACAATGGACTAGGCCTAGAGAAAACACTTAGGATGGATTGGAACTGGAGCATTTACGAAAGGAGTAAGATTGGTGGTGTGGTTATGGATAAACAATGGAACGTGCAATCTTGGCATTGGCAGCAACACACCTTATTGTTTTCTCTCTCTCCTTCTCTTCCAACTACCAAATAAGGCTAGATGTCATTTATGTACAGTGTTCACCTTTGTGGTCATGAAAATTAATGCTATCATGTATTGTATTGTTGATCCATTCACCGGGCACGTTGAGACTGTCACCCTGTTCCACCGTCAATGGTCATTCAATCAATAATCCCATACCTTTCCAATATTTTGTAAGGAACTTGAGGATGAGTTTTCATTTAGTCATGGGGCTATGATGAATTGCAATATCACATCCATGATATTGGATCCAACCATGTGATGTTGGATACTCGATATCGGGGCTTGTCTCCTCGCCTATAAATAAGATGTGGCGCCCTTGGTTTTGACAGTAGATAGTTAGTCCCTTAGCTAAACTCTTGCCATTTCTTCCCTCTAGAGTTAGAATTATTTCTGCATGCCTGCAGTAGGAGTCATAGAGTAAACAAATCTTTGTTCGAGCATTGTGTACTTGAGCACACTTTGTGTACGGAAATAAAGATGAACTTTATGATAAACCTTGAAGCATACAAAATAGATTAATTAGCATTAATGATTATTTAATGCTTTCCTAGTTTATTAATAACTTCTCTCACCCTACAAATCTCTTAGTTAAATACATTCAATATGACTGCTTTGAGCATGCATGTAGCACTTGGTAACCTAGTGACGATTAGCGTTTGGTAATCCTAGTAGTGTTGCACTGGTTCAGGATGTGTATGACAAGTGGGAATGGATACTGGTGTTAGGAGTAATTAGAACTTAGTTAATGAGTAGTTAAATTAGGTTAGTTACTTAGTTATCTCTCTCCCCCTCCTTACTAGCGTAGGATATAACACACATAAAAGCCATAAAAATCATATGCCTCAAGCTTACTTAACCATACAACCGTGACACACAAGTAAGTTTGGGAAGACAATGATTAACTAACCTGTTATTGTTCCACAAAAACGCATAGGCACTTAGTCCTTGGAATTCAATCAGATCATGCATGAAATGCTCGTATTTGTATGGTTGAGAGTAGGGGTACCTTGCCGCTCATCACTAATGAAGTGATTTTGTAATGTAATCACTACCATCACTAGGAAATAAGCTTGAGCTTACATTCTCATAATGGCAAGCCATCAAGCATTCACAAGTTACTCCTTCCCATAGTAGGCACCTACCTTTCTTGCCCTTTTGAAACCCATTGATGAAACACCTGTGAATTTCCAACAACTAATGAGACATGCACATAAAATGTGAGTCCATCCCCTTGGATGGCCAAATTTCATCCTCTACTTTACTTGATCAACTTCCTACCATATACAAAAATGCATAGAGTGAAAAGAAAGAGGTGCTAAATGAATGATGAAAAAGAGAGAGAAGGTGAGAGTGCGACATCATTGAATCTCTAGCTAACCAGTCAATTAGCTCATGGGAGCATATGAGTATGACCTACATTCCATGAAAGATTCACTACTACATCCCTTCATTGCTACTTATTTACATAGTAGAGCTAGACCTCCAAGTCTTCTTTCTGATTACAAGGTCATGGCTACTACTACCAGTGCCATCTAGCTTTGATTATTCTATAATATAACCATTGATGAAATTGAACCAAGGTAGTGTATTGCAGATCATCTAGAAATCAAGATTCTAGGTTGGGTTTCTTTAATCTATGCATATATGCAAAACATTCTTCTAAAATTTTGCTTTACCGGAAACCTCTCATTGATTCCTTTGGCTACTCTAGCCAATCCCAATCCCAACAATAATTAAAAATAGGATTAGATTTAGGAATTGGGTGGAAGCAACATTTGACGTTACCAATGTATACTAAGATAGAGACTTTTAGGTCTTCATGGCCATGGATAGGAAAGAGAAAGAGATTGTCTTAGACTATTACATTTTGGAAGTCAAGTGATATAAGCAATAGGTTGAACATGAGTAAGGATTACATGGATATTGGTTCAACAACTCATTTTGATCTTATTTTTAGCAATCATAAGATTAGTTTGGGATGATAAAGGTACCAATTTGTATTAATTGATAAATTTAGAGTTACATTTCTCTTTCCATCATCTCTTCTTGTTTATTTTTCTCTTTTTTTTCACCTTTTTTGTTTTTATTTTTTATTCATTTTATCATTTTTATCTCTATCTTTATTTTTGTACTTTTTTATTTTTTTTCTGTCATGAGAAGAGAAGGGGGTTTTTTTTAACAATGCATGATAATTATGGGAATGACTAAAGTGTTGGATCACCACTTGGAGTCTTGAACTTGTGCAAACATAAAAATTCATCTTGCATCACCTGGCATGCATAGGTTCATGAGATCATGATTCTCTTTTGACTAAGGATGGCTAGGCATGACAAGCATGTGCACCTTATTCTAATGCCCATCCTATGGTCACAAGGATCCTCAATGATATATCCTTTTCTTACCAGTTATCAAGCACTCTTCTAGGATTCTAGAGATCATAACCTAAGATGTGGATCCACCACCTACCCATAGTTCAAGTAGTAGTAGCTTCAACAACTCATGGTATGAGTTCTAGCTCTCCATTGAATTTGAGCTTAGTTTAGTGGTGATAGATAGAAGAAAAGTGGATGGATGAATTTTTTTATATGGAAATTCCATTAATCAAGGCTATACTTTGGACCCATTTAGCACTCTTGCATCATCATCACATCTGTAACTCATCCATCCATCATTGGCTTATTGGGTGCGCATTCATAAAGCACATTAATTGAATTTTTCTATACACATAAAGCATACTTAAAAGAAATATCAAACTAAAAAATCAAGAAAGATAAATAATGATATACTATTAGTTTCAAAAAAAAAAAATACAAAAATACACATGAAACAACAAAACAAACAAACAAAAATACATACTAAATAGATAAACCATGCTTTATCACTAAAGCCATTATGTGGAGGAATCCTTCCCCATGACTGAGTTCAAGGCTAGCACCTAACAAGATCCTTGCTAAATTTTTTGTTTAGAAGAGTATCCTGCTTGGTCTTATTTCTTTGAAGATAATGGTGAAGATGGATGCTCATAGATCATTTGTTTCTTCTTTCTTTTAAAAAATGCTTTCATTTTTGAGGTGATGAATTTCATGCCATGAAAGGAACATGATGATTGTGGTACTGTCTAATTGTATATGATGATGGAAAAAGACAATAGTACCTTGCATTAAGGAACAAGACATGTTCCCACTGTAGTTGATTTAAAATTAACCCTTTGATGGTATAGAGGGCCATGATTGATGTTGGTGGACTTGAGGCTACAAAGATAATTATGGTGAATATGGCCAATATTGGTGGGGTATTGCATGAGGTATGTGGTTCTTACTAAGCTTCATGATAGGAAGAAGGATGACATGAGGAAGATTGTTGTGATGTAGTAGGGGCACTCCAAGGATTAGGTTCCATTCCTTGTTTAGACTATGGATGAATAAATGAATCATAAGGATAAGAAATTTGATCATGGTAAGACCTCTTACTCCTTGTTTTGATTTTTATAGTTACTTCAATGACTTTATTTTCTAAGTCCTTGAAACTTGATGTTATCTTTTGATTTAGCACATCTCAAACATTATCAATAACATTACCAATATTTGCCAAAGTCTTTTTCACTCTCATGATTTCTTGAACAAGGGCTTCAATAAAATCACAAGGTTAAATCTTACATTCAAAATTTTTTACATCCTTTTGACATTGGGGATATATGTTCACTTCCTCTACATTTGCATGCTTATGACATTCACCTCCCAATTTAGCTACAACATTTAACACAATAGTAATTTGAACCACAAACATCTCATAAAGATCACCCATGACATATGTATCCATCCTTTCATGAGTTTGCAATTGTAGTTCCTCTACCAAGTGCATTAATTAACAACATTTACTGAACCCATTATTTGAACATTTATTGAGAAGAAATTGTATCATTTATTTTCATATCCAATTATTCATTTGTATTCTACTTTTATGGACATAAAATTGAAATATGACATTGAAAGCTTTTAACATGTCTTTCTAGGAAGGGATGGAGTTGGGTGAAAGAGATTACTACCATGTTTTAGCATAATTAGTAAGTGTGTGGGGAAAAGGATGAGTTTTTGCCACTCACTATTCGATCGTTGTAGCTCACATGTAATGAAAAATGTTTGAACATGGAGTTGGGGATTATCATATGACTTCCCATTAAATGTGAAAATAATAGTCATACCAATCTTTTTTTATTCTACTCTCTTCAATGGTTTCAAGTGGAATGCAAACTACTACATGAATTTGACCTTGGTAGGTCCATGAAAATAATGGTGCATTCAAGCCATCAACACCTCCATTCAAATGAAGGTAAGATAAAGTTGGAATGAGTGGAGTAGGTTCACTTTAAAATTAATTCATATTCCAAACACTAAATCTACATATTATGAAAAGATAATTAATTTGCTAAAAAAATAAAATTAGCTATCTTTAATTATTCAAGAGAAGAGTACAATAGGATTCCACAATTCACAAAATATTAAGCAACTTCACATACTTAAATGATACTTCAGAGCATAAGGGTCTACAACCAAACAATGACTATTCTTAATACAAGACAAAACTGATGGAGAATCTCTTTCACATCCTAGAATTGATATCTTAACTTAAAAGTAAGAATAGAACACATCGATCAATGTAAAGCCTCAAAAATTTGGTGTTGGAAAACCTAAAATTCTAGGTGAAATAGTTTAACTTTAGATCCCAAGGATCTTTGAGAAGAGGATCCGAAGCACCTTGGATGGTCTTGTCAATGACCCATGGACTTAAAAAGTGTAAATGATGTAATATAATTCAACAAATAATGTAGATCTAATTTAAGAAAAAGAACAATGGAATAAACTTGCATAAATAAATGAATCATTGATTTTTGTTAAAATAATAAAAATATTACAAGAGAAGAGTTTTAAGATGTACAAGTGTGTGCCTAGATGCACAAGGAGTTACATAAATGGATCTTGAAGCTTGTTGAAGTTAGCAGGTTATGTTTCGTAGTCATTCCCACAATCTAGGTACTTTCTAACTTCAATCACCAAAACTTGTTTGGGG
>MNCI01008572.1:1524007-1534573 GCA_015680685.1 Gnetum montanum
GGGGGTGGGTTTAGCTTGGATCTACAATGTTGATGAACAGGGGGTAAGGTAATTGCAACATTGGTTGTAAAGGGGGTAAGGTTATGCAATGTTGGCTACCAAGGAGGTAAAGTTTATGTAGTGTTGGTTCCAAAGGGGGTAAGGTTATGCAATGTTAGTTGCAAAGGAGGTAAGGTATGTGCTTGAGTTTCTGGTGTTGGGAAATTTCTCCAAGGATCTTCAATTCTCAACTAATCACTAGTTCACCAAAAGTCTTGCAAATGCCAATGGTTACAAGTGCTCAAGGCTGCCAAGGTTTTCCAATTCCTAGAACTTGTTCAATGTGTTCAAAATATTTATTTATAGGCCATAGGGTTGCTACTTTCTGGTTACAGATAGATATAATTTGCAGGTGTAGCTAACCTTTAATTACAACATAGTTTCAATTTATGGTAAGTTTTGATAACCCCTAAGGCCATCAAAACTATGCTAGATATCATAAATAGTAACTGGACTTATGGCATATCATGTTGGCTTTAATTAACTGCATTGGCTTTGTAGCATCCATGTTGGAATTTTTGTAGTAATGCTAAAATTGTTGAAAAAACCAAACCTTGATCACTCTAACACTAGCTTTGTTGAGCAATATTGAAGGTTATGGAAGCTATGTTGGTAATTATTGGGAAAATGAAAACTCGAATCCCCCAACACTAGGTGTAGGTGGTTCCAGCATAGTTGTGGCTTTAATCCATATAAAAACCCATGAAAATGCCAAATTTGGTAGTTTCCAAGGCATTTTCAGCCTTCTAAAGCCCAAATATAGTCATTGCATGAATATTTCCACTTGGGAAGTGAGGCTATGACAACTTATGAGGCATTTTAACCCCAAAAGTTGAAGTGTGTGAGATTGCATCTCATGGATTACAAATCCTACATTCTTATAATGAACTTTGAGCCTTGGGTTCAATGGTGAAGGTTACAAGCTACAACATGAATTTTCTTGGTGGTGTTTCATTGGCCCCTCTTTGTTGATGTTTGGAAGAGTGACTCGAGAGACATCGACAAAGAATACAAAATACCATTATAGGTCCATCATCAATGTTTCATCTTTAGGCCTAATTATGGAGCATTGAACCATGCCATAGAGTGCTTGTGATGATGAAATAGGGTTATGGTGAGGTGATAGAGGTTAAAGGCAACATTTGATCATGAAGAAATGGTCACAAGATTAATAATAAGTTTCAAATGTTGACATCATGATTATGGTTATGGTGGTCACATTCTGGCTAATTGATGGTGTCTTTGCACTTTATGCTTCGAAGTGTTGGTCACTCAATAGTGTTTTTGAGGAACCAACACCTCACTCTAAGGTTTCTTTTGTCATTAGGCTCCTCCCTTTGCTTGTTTGGAGTCATTTGTATATGTTTTGGTCTTCATTGGTCTTTCAACTTCCTGGAAATTTTCTTTTCCAATTTTTTTCTTTTTTTTTGCAAGGTAAAACCTTCATTGGGTTACATTACCAAGTTTGGGTTTGATTTGATTATCCTATTGAATGAGATGTATTACAGTCAATGAACTTGATGGTGAAGCATGATGAAGAAAATGTCACATGACCATAATGCATGAGTGTTAAACAATAGTCATAATTTTGTGTTTAGGATAAGAAAGGTTATAATTAGGCTAGGGGTAATGCAAATGATGTGAAAAATCACTCTTGGTATGGTAGAACAATCTAATTGAATCTTACACATGAAGGTTATGTGGCAACTTACTGCTGTGATGACTTGCACCTTCATGATGACTTCCAAGCTTTATCTTGCAAGAAAAACTCTAAGAGAATAAGAAAAAAAGACAAAGAAAACATGTCATTACAAAATAATGCATATGGCCACACAAGAAAACTAGAAAACCATGTCATAATAGGTCATCATTGTCATAACATAGAGGGATATGTGCAATGTGCATTAGATTTATAAATTTCTCTAGTTCATTCATTGTGCCAAACAAGGAGAGAGAGAGAGAGCATGCAAGCTCACTTGTTGTAGACCATTAGAGTTTTCAACATTGGTCATTCATTATAACCTATCAAAAATGATAAGCAACACTACAAGAAAACATGTAAGAATTAGATGTAATCAAGGGCTTTATGATGGATTTAGTGTTTCACTACAAGGGTTTGATGATGTCTTGAGTAGGTTTAAGCTCTAGTGAGAAACTTGGTTTCAAGTGCTTCCTCGTCACTATCGTGGTCTAGATGGGAAAATCCGACTCATAGACCCTCCATGATGTTTCTAGTTTCAAGGTTAATGGTCATTAGGCTACTTCAGGATGTTATGGTTGTATAGTAGAATGGTTTCAGTGCTTAATGTTTGGATATTTTTAGGTCAAATTAGTCTAACAACATCATAAGAAGGATCTCATCTAGGCTTTAAGGCTAGTTGAAATTGATTTCTTATTATCCTAGCTCAATCTTACATGTTAGCATAAGCACATAAAGTGGCACTTGTGTGATAAAATGATCAAATAATGTCAAAGAAATGTAAAATACTTTAGTAATAGTGCATAACTGAGTCAAAACACACTAAATTAAAGGCCAAAAAAGGTTTAAATGTGGTCAAAAAGGTTATAAGGGATAGGTTAAAGCAAACAAAGTGAAACAAAGGCCAAATGATGTGGAATAGAGGCAAGTGAAGGCTAAATGATGGTTGAAGCTCCATGAAATGATATCAAACGAGATCAAATAAGGCCTTAATGATGCTAAATGACATCAAATGATGTCAAATAAAGTCAATCAAGGTTCAAATGATGTCAAATGATTAGAAAAATGTGGGCAAACAACATGAAATGATAAAAAATCATGTGAAACAAGGTCAAGTAAAGTCGAAACATGGTGGAACAAAGTCAAATAAGGGAAGATAGAATGATGTGTGTTCAAATATAATTAACCATGGTCACATTTTTGTAGTTTTAGGCCTTAGCGGGCCATGGTGGGGGCCTATTTCACTAGCAAGGTCACTGTTAGGTAAAAGCAAGGTGAGACTTGGTAAAACAAAGTTATAACAAGGTAAAGGTAGGGTAAAAATCAAGTTAAAACTATTTAAAATATGACATGCTAGGTGGAGTGAGGCCAAATGGTATTAAATTTAATATATATTTAATATAATTTTAGTTATTTATTTATTATTATAATTTATTTTTAAATTTTTATATATATCATTTGTCTCACTTTATATTTATCTCACACAAAAAGATTATGAGTTAGAACAATAGGGTTGCAAAGTATAGTGGCAATAACATGAAAAATGTGAAAGTGTAAAATGTGGTATAACGTTTAAAGTAGAAATCCAAATGTAAAATCAAGAAGCAAACCGGTCAACTTGTACACTTAAGAGATGAAAGAAAGGTCACAAGTTCACTAGTTTTAGTTCTTGGTAGGCCATTATGTTGCTAGTTTGAGGCCTTAGTAGGTTATGTTGCTAGTTTTAAGCCTTAGCGGGCCATGATCCATACTTTCCTAACAAGTATGGGATTCTCTTGAAAGAGCATACAAGGATAGAATTAGCAATGAAACATGATATAATGTTACAAAGGTGAAGAAATGATCGATAAAAGAATGGATGAGATGTTTTCCATGATCTTGTTTTTTGATCTTTGAGAGATCAAGGAATCCTTTTGATGCAATCTTATTTTCACCATCTTTCTTGTTCAACTTGGAAAGTTGCATGCATTGCCATTAACCATCTAGTATCATAGAGTTGATATTGCTAGCATCATTATTGTCTTTATTATTGGTGGCCCTAGTCTGTGTATCAGGAGTTTCCTCTTAAAACTCCACCTCTAAACTTTGGTTGATGTTGACATAGTTAATCAAAGGTAGTGATACGCTGTCTCCATGAATGAAAAGTTTTCCTTCATCATAGGGAAAGTGAATCTTGATGTATAGGGGATGAGACTATGTGAAGCTTAGCTAACCATGGTCTTCCTAAGATCAAGTTAAATCTAGGTATCTCTTCAACCACTAGGAAGTTGGAGGATATAGAAAATTGCTTACTAGCCACAAAATCCAAGGAGATGGAACCTCGTACTACTACTCATGAACCATTAAATGACTTGAGTGCTGAGGTAATGGTTTCCTAGATGTTCTTAGTTGAGCCTAGTTTGTCAATGATGGAAAATGGTACCATGTTAGTTACTACCCCATCATCCAAATGAACATGATGAACTTTGTACCTACCAACACATATAGTAATGAGGAGAGGAGTGGATAGTACTTATCCATTTCTAGAGTCAATATTCACCTCAATGTCACAAAAGTTGAGCATTTTTTGATACCCATTTTCCCTAAGAGAAGCTTGCTCAATGATAGAGTGGATTGATTCTTTATTCGTAGGCATGTCTCTACTCACAAGGATAGAAGTTAACACTTGAGCTAGTGCATCTCTATGACAAGGAGAAGTTATGACCAAGTTGTATAGGCTAGATGACATGTTCTTTTGTTTTAATGGTCATTTTTCTTGTTCCATTGTTACAAGAAAATTCTTTTCTTTGGTGTGTGACCTATCAACCTTGCTGGTTTTAACTTCCTTCATTATTCTTAGAGTTTGTGGCTTACGTTTTGATGTGTGTGCCTTGGAGTGGTATAGCTTGTTTTGAAGCCCTTTGTTGTTAGTTACCTTTAGTGGGCATTGTTATTGGTTTGGCAATAGGTTGATTTCATTTGATGATGATTTTGTACTAATATTTGAGTTTTGGGCCACCATAGGTGGGCTTTGATCATGGGTTATTGTGATTTTACTTGTTGAAGGTGGACGAACCTAGATAAAAAATGGTTCTTTAAGCTTTGGAGGATTGGTAACTCATGGTCTTAGTTGTGAAGTTGATGCCATTGTAGATGGGACATGTATGATGAAAGGATTCTTAGGGTCTGGAGGAGGTGGCACCTATATGACGAAGGACTCTCTATGCTTTGTGTTTTGGGGTTATGGTGGTACTTTAATGATGAACATTTTCTAGGAGGATTAGACCACTTGGTTTCTATGAATAAGGCTACAATGTAGGAGTTATTGTTGGTGCTTGAAGAGTTGGACTCATTCAACACCAATTTCCCATGGTTTATCATCTTTTGGAGGTCATCCTTTAATGACAGGCAAAAATTGATGTCATGAACAACCATTTTATGATAATGGTAAAACCTATCAAGTCTATAGTACTTTGGTAGCTAGGGATCATCCTTAGTTGCTATCGTTGGGTTTCTAGCTATGTCACAAAGATGATCATGTCTCTTACAAGCCTTCTTAGATAGTTGTTTAATTTGTAAATGGTTGTCTTTAAGTAATTTTTCTAGAAGCTCAAAGGGCTTCATAGGAAACCTTGTGCACTTAGACCTATCCTTTTGTCCAAATTTTGGTCTTGGTTAATTTGGGTTGTAGGAAGTGGATGTTTGTGATGAGTCAAAAGATGTGTTGTAAGATAGTGATCCCCACCTCTCTCCTTATTTTGAATCTTTTGTTATTGTGGCCATAGTTGTATGTTCTTTTCTAGTTTTATCCCTATCCCTCTTTGCATGTTGGTTTTTATATGTTGCATAGGTTGCATCATTGCTTGCCTCAACTACCTCCTCGATGTTAGTTTGCAAGAAGGCTTGGCTTAGTGATCGTGGCTCTAAGTAGTAGAGCTTTGACTTGATGAAGTTATCTATTTCTCCCTTAAAGATGGCTAAGAGGTGGATTTTAGAGATAGGCTTTGGAATCTCATTAAGTATCAAATTCCATCTTTGGGTGAACCTTTTGATTGGTTCAAGTGCCCTTGCTTCCCCTTCATTAGTTGATCCAATGTGGCATCCAGCTTTAAGTTGTATCTAAATTGGTTAAGAAATTGGTTTCTTAGATCCTCAAGGGAAGGGATGGAACCTCTAGGTGAGGTTTGGTACTAATCTAGAGCCTTACCCTTAAGGGAAATGGGGAAAATTTGTAGTATCATATGAGGCCAAGCCTATAAAAAGAGGTACTTAGACTGGAAGGTGACCAAGTGTGTGTTGGAATTATCTTCATCATTGTATTTGGTGAAGTTTAGTATGGGCATGCCCATAGGTAAGGCTATTTAAGGCATAGTATGGCTTATAGGATCATCCTAGTAAATGTCTAGAACCTTGATTGTCTAAATTGTACTAACATTTAATTTTCATAGCTCTTCAGTAAGGTCTTGGATCATTTAGAATGCTTGATCTAAGCCTTGGGGCATTCCTATAGGTTGTAGAGTTTATGTTGATGATTGAGAAGGAAGTTGAGTAGCTTGAGGCTATACAATTAACATTGGCATAGAGGGGAGATGTCAGGTGACCACCATTGCATGTGGGTTAAACATAGAAAAAGAAGTTTGAGTTGGAATATGTGGTACAAAGGAAGCAAAGGAAGTATGCGAGGTTGTGTTGCTTAGGATCCCAATGAGGGTCTTGTTGGCATGACAAAGAAATATGGTGAGGTAGACATCACTGGGGTTGGGTGCATGGAATGAGGTTGTATTGCAAAGGGCATGACTGAGAACAAGTAGACTAAGACATAGGTTATGATTGGTGTGTGGTGATGATGGGTGTAGATCCAAACATGATAGGATGGATAGGAGGGGAAAAGGGTTGAGGATCCTATTCCACCAATGATGGAAGAGAGGCTAAACTAGGAGCAATGGTTTGGTGAGTTGACTATTTAAAAAGACTTTTAATGAAGGTGTCTAGCTCTAGTTTGGTCTCAAACTTATCTAGTTCTTCTTGGTGATCCTCCAAGCTAATTTTCTCAGTAAGATCATCAAAATATATGAGTTGTATGAGCATATGAGGAAAACATCTAGTGAGGGGGATCTTGTGATTAGGAGATGGGATGTATTCTTTCACATCCTTGTGTATAATTTTGAATTGATGCTTAGCATTATATTCAGAGCATGGTATTAACAAACTAGATTGTATCTTGGTGTAAAAAAGGTTATACAAATTTTCATTAATCATTGTAAAATCCAAGTTCTTACCCCTTTGCTTAAGTAATTATCTTTGTTCTATAACCACAGGGTATTATAATGTGAACTACATCTTGGTTAGAGGTCATGTATGTAAGGTCTAGTAGTAGCACGATTGATATATGAAAATGCATGAACTAAACTGGGCTTTGAAAAACCTAGCAATTGTTGTGAAAATTTAAATATGAGAAAAATGATTGTTGGTAACATGTTTGGTTTTGGAAAGACACTCTAGTATTTTTTCAAATATACGTTGGTGATAAAAAGAACGAGTTTTTGGTTTACTTTTAAAGGGGTGTTGGTGTATTTTTCCTTATAGAAACTATGGTGGATTTGGTTGTGTAACTAAAAAAATGTTATTTTTTAAAAGATACAGTAGGTATCTTAAAAAGGAATGCTAGGATTTCTGGGCCAATGGAAAATGTAATTGGTTCACCAAAACTACACTAAGTAGTTTGGTAAAGTGTGAAAGGTGGGGATGTTTGATTTAATTTTTAATTAATTAAATCAAAATTCCAAGAAGTGGAATTACCCAAGGTGACAAGGATTTTAGTTGAAAAATGTTTGTAATTGCAACTACAGGTATAGTGTAGGTTATAGTGGTAGTGGTGTGCATTATGCTTAAAAAATGTGAGAATTTTCATGTTTGTAAAGCCAACTTCGCTGGCCTTTCTAGTGAGGGCTATGTTGGAGGGGGGGCACTTGTCCAACCACACTATACTAGGATATCCCCTCTTGGAAAAATGTGCTAGTTTTGAAAAAGTAAATGTAAAATTTTGGATTTTTCCAAGAGCTACACTAGAGTCCTAGGAGGGGTTACACTAGCTTTGCCTCAAAAATTTTATAGTAGGGGGGTTGGGTGTTTGGAGCAGAGCTATGCTGGTCTTTGGAACACATAAAGTTAGGTTTTGGCTAGGAAGAATGGAAGGTTTTGTAGTGAACTATGCTAGCTTTAGAAAGTTCAGAAATTGCTGTGAAAACCTTATGAACACCCAAATTACCTACAAGTACAACATTGGATTTTAGTTGCAATAAAATGGGTAGTAGCATAGGTTTTTTCCTAGCAAAAAATTTTGGATAAATTTTAAAATATTTTAGTGCAGATTCAAATGTTTTTAACTAGAAATTTTTTTTGTGAAAGGGTAAAAATATGATTGGGAAAATAATTTGGATGGTGGCCCTCCTTTTAGTGCCAGAAACTATAACACTTAAAAAATTTGATGCTCAAAAGCTAAAAATTTTAGGTGAAATAGTTTACCTTTGAATTCCAAGGACCTTCAAGAAAATGATTTGAAGTGCCTTGGATGGTCTTATTGATCACCAAAGGACTTAAAAAGTGTAAATGTTGCAATATAATTTAATAGATATTGCAGATCTAATCTAAGAAAAAGCACAAAATTTAAACTTGGAATAAACTTGCATTGATAAATGAACTATTGAGATTTATTAAAGTAATAAAAATATTCCAAGAGTGGAGTCTCAAGATATACAAGTGTGTGCCTAGATGCACAAGGAGTTGTCCAAATGAAGCTTGAAGATTGTTGAAGCCATTGGGTTGTGTTCCCTAGTCAGCCCCATGATCTAGGTACTTTCCAACTTTAGTCATCAAAACTCTGTAGGGGTTTTCAACTTGGATTTGCAATGTTGATGAACAAGGGGTAAAGTAATTGTAGTGTTGGTTGCAAAGGGGGTAAGATTATGCAATGGTAGTTGCAAAGGGGATAAGGTTATGTAACATTGATTACAAAGGGGATAAAGTTATGCAATGTTGGTTGCCAAGGGGAGAAGGTTTGTGTAGCTTGAATTTGAAAGTGGGTAAGATTATGAACCATTGGTTGCCAAGGAGATAAGGTATGTGCTTAACTTTTTGGTATTGGGAAATTTCTCCTAGGGTCTCCAATGCTCAACCAATTGCCAGTTTGCAAAAGTCTTGCAAATGCCAATGGTTACAAGTGATCAAGATTACCATGGTTTTTCAATTACTAGAACCTATTTAATGTATTTAAAAATATTTATTTATAGTCCATAGGATTGTTAGTTTTTAGCTACAAATTTCTACCATGATTGCTAATAGATTGATATAATTTGTAGGTGTAGTAGGCCTTTAATTCTAGTGTATTTTCTATTTATGGTAATTTTTAATACCTCCAAGGCCATCAAAACTATACTAGATATCGTAAATAGTAAATGGTTTTTTTGCATACCATGTTGGCTTTGTAGCATCCATGCTAGAATTGTTGGAGCAATGCTAAAATTGTTGAAAAGTCAAATCCACAACCACTCCAATGTTGGCTTTGTAAAGTAATGCTAAAGGTTATGAAAGCTATGCTAGTAACTATTGGGAAAATAAAAACCCAAACCCCCAATGCTAGGTGTCACATCCCCATTCCCAAATGATGTTGCTACCAAATGAAGATGGTGTCTCTTCATAAGAAGTGTTATTGTTATCTTAAAAAGACCTAAAAGGACATCTTGTAATAATGGATATGTCTCTAAGGTAACCTTTGGGGGTTTGACCTAAGGCATTTATACCTAGGGTTAGAGGTTGTGCCATCATGGAGTGGTGGAGCTAGTACAAGAAAGTCACAGGAAGCTAGGTGAAGTAAGACAGGAAGTGGACTGGCCATCCCTTCTAGCTAGGTTATAGGCCTAACTATGGTGGCAGTGTTGGATTGCCTCTAAGGTATAGATGTCAAAGGAAGAAAACCCCAGGGAACACTCTTAGAGCACAATCTAGATATGTTATTCCACATCAATAAAACATTCCTTTCTTTCTTGTCTTGCATTTTCCCTATTATTTCATTTATACATATTGTTGAATATCACATATATTTTGCATTTGGTATATTTCCTTCATATGCATAATGTCTAATATATAATGTATTTGATGTTTGCCATGACAACTGGGGATGGGATGTTGCAATTAGTATTGAAGCAAACCATGATCCAAGGGCCATTTAGAACCATGGACCAAATACAACATGGACTTGATGATGAACCTTGAAGCCACAACATAGGGAAAGCCATTTGATTATCATTAGATGCATCATATGTCTGTGATGTAAATCAAAAGATACATTTTCATTAATTTCATGAAAAATGGATTAGGTATTTAGATCATAGAAATTGATGAACCACTATTTTGTGTTGGCCCCGACGTCAAGTACGTGATGTTGGAGTTGTGATGTCATGTATGTGATGTTGAGGTCTTGATGAGATGCCATGTAAGCAATGTCAGAGCATCTACCCTGGTGATGAGATGAGATATGCACAAGCTGTGATATCGTGTACGCGATATCGTGGCCATCGCGATATCGCATCCCCTGCGATAACGTGTACGCGATATCAGGTCATTCCGTGCGATATCGCGTACGCGATATCGTGGTCCGCCACCAAATCTATAAATAAGAGGTGGCACTCCCCTCATTTCACATCCTAGGCATAAACTAGTGAAGCTCTAGCGGATTGATCACCCCAGAGATAGAATATTTTCCATGTGCCCGCAGTAGGAGTCCCCCAAGTGAACGGTTCTTTATTCGAGCAGCTTTGTACCTGAACGCAAGTTGTGTACAGCAATAAAGA
>MNCI01008572.1:1540874-1551636 GCA_015680685.1 Gnetum montanum
TAGGGGTAAAGTAGCGAAGCTCTCGTGGATTGATCACCCCAGAGATAGAATATTTTCCATGTNCATCCTAGGGGTAAAGTAGCGAAGCTCTGGTGGATTGATCACCCCAGAGATAGAATATTTTCCATGTGCCCGCAGTAGGAGTCCTCCAATTGAACGGTTCTTTATTCGAGCAGCTTTGTACCTGAACGCAAGTTGTGTACGGCAATAAAGATGAGCTTTGTGGATAAACCTTGTAGTGCATGGATAGGTTTAATTAATGTTATTTATCGCTTTCCTAGTAACGCGGCATGAGTACGACTTGGTTATGAATGTTGACGAACGTGTACAGCTAGCCAAGGAATCAACTACTCATTGCGATTAGTTTCTCTCACCCTTTTCTCCTAGAACGTGGGACAAGTACGACTTGATTACGAGCATCTACGGATGTGTATGGCTAGTCAAGGAATCAGCTACTTATCACACTTAGGTTAGTTAAGTGCCTCAGTATGACCGCTTCGAGCACATGCGTTACATGTGGTAATCCCAGTAACGATTAGCACTTGGTAGGCACAATTGCACAGTTCAGGGTGTGTACGGTAAGTGGGAACGGATACTGATGCTAGGACTTAGTGCTGTAGTTAGAGTTAGTTTTAGTTTCTCAACCCTTCACCTCTTAGCATAGGAGAAAACTGTAAAATACCAAAAAAATCATATACCTCGGACTTACTTAACCATACATCGTGAGAACAAGAAGTAAGTCTGGGAAGACAACGAACGATTAACCCCAAGTGTTCCATGGGGCATTTAGGCATTTAGTCTGCGGAGTTCAACCAGATCGTGCGTGCTACGCTCGTTTCGTATGGTTGAGTGTAGGGGTACCTCGCCACTCATCACTTGGGTCTATAAATACTGCACCTAGGCTCTAGTTTTGAGCAGTTTTTGATAGTTAGTTTTTGGTCATTCTTAGCCAGATTAGTAAAGCTCTTACAGTTTATGTTCCTTAGAGTTAGAATATTTTCTGAGTGCCTACAAAGGGAGTTTAAAGTGTGTATAGTTCTTTGTTCAAGCACTGATGTACCTAAGCATAACAATGTGGTGAGAATAAAACAAACTCCTTTGACAATCCTTGCAGCACTGAGAATAGCTTAATATTTCCTTTAATGCATTTTACTTTCTTTCTCTTTATTTTAATGCATTTGAATTAAGAAATTTGTTTTCAATAGTTAATGAACTCAAGCATGACCACTTTAAGCATATATCTAGTACTTGGTAAGCTAGAAACGCTTAACATTTGGTATCCTAGTAGTGCTATATGTGTTCAAGATGTGTCGAGGAAAGTGAGATGGTTACTTGTGTTAGGCTAGCTAGTCAATAGACATTAGTTTTCAATCTACTCTATTCTTATTCTTGTTGTCGGCAATTACATCCATAAAATATAAAACAATAAAAATTCATATACCTCAGTTACACTTAAAACATACCCTTGAGCCTCACAAGTGTAGTTGGGAAGACAACGAATGTTCTCAACATCATTTCACTTCCTAGAAAAACTAGTGTACAAGATAACTATAGGTCCATGGAATTTGACTAGATTGCATGTAATGCCTTAGTGATTCATATGGTTGGGTGTAGGGGTACCTTGCTGTTCATCATTGGCATTATTGTTAGAGATATTTTTATTATTTTGTGTACTATCTAGGACCTAGTGAAAGCATTCAAATCATTGGAACAAACCTTAGAGTCATATCTTATTTCACAATTACTACAACTAATTCTCAAGGCACACTATGATTTTTATTTCGCTAACCAAAAATGTCTTCTTCTCATAGAAGCACTTCTCTAACCAAGGCTGATAATGTTTATTCAACAAAGCCTCAATAGTACTGAATCATATATACTCACCCCGATGAGTATGTGCCAAACTTCACCTTCATCCTACACCAAGATGAATAACTATGGTGGCATGACATGAAGGGCAACATTGTGTTGCTACCTGATCATGCTGCTCTTGCAATGCTTTATCAAATGCTTACATGATGTGGTATTTAAGACCACCATGGGGAGTATAATGTGGAAGATGTAGACACTAGGTATTATCATCCCACTAAAGCATAATGCCTACAAGATCGAAAACTAGAAATACTATGAGTTTTCAAAGGGAAAATTACTTAACGATCCTCTATTCCTGTTGTACCAAAAAGCTAGTGGAGAACCTTTCTCTGGGGGTTTTCCATATAATGATGCTCCTCTCTTTGACTTTGGTGATGACGGTTAAAACTAGAACCTACACTCCATAGTTCACAATCCTAATTTTGGTAACAAAGGATCCACTGACAATGAAGAATCTGGAGGGAAAGTGAAGATAGGGATGTAGACAAGAAGCACAATTGTGATTGTGGTCGTGATTGTTGAAGAGGTGGTAGTAGGCATTGTGAAGGTGCTAGTTCTTCTTCCTCTTTCCCTTTATCATATTCTTATTTTTCTATCTTTGACTATGATCGTAGAAGTTGAGATTATGATGGAGGTGATCGAAATAAGTGCAATGAACAATAAGATCACAATAATCAAGGGGACCGTCGAGATAGGCAAGATCAAGGACATAGGCATTGAAGAAAGGCACATCGCCATGAATGAAGAGGTAGTATAGGGTATCTTAGGCACCATGATAAAGGCCTTGATGAGCCTCTATTTTCTACCCAAAGTATGCTTAACATCATAGAGGAAGTCAAAATTCCAACATGGCATGTGAAGGAAAGTTGGATCAAACAATTAAACATGAACAATATTCCTTAATTTGAAGGAGGATATAACTCTAATTTGTAGAATCATCTTTAAGATTTTCAAGATGCATGTTCCTTGAAAAACATAGAAAATGAATTGTGGATATTGAAGTTATTCCCAAGGACACTTGTCAAAGAAGTAACGATTGGTACTAGTCCTTAGAATTGAAATCTATCAGATGATGGAGTACCAAGCTTAAGTTATTCAATGATAAGTATCAAAAGTACTCCAGGGTTTTCAACCTAAGGAAGAAAATTCAAGAATGAAAATAAGGAACACACGATCCCTTGGATGCTGCCATTAGCTAATATTATGCCTTGATGCATTACCATGGTTATTCTTAATTGGCTCAACTTCACCACATTGTAGATGGACTTTGTAATGAAATGAGGAATACCCTTGATGTCTATGCCCAAGGGTAATTGTTAGAACTAACTGTTCATCAGGTACAAAGGTTAATAGAGTAGGTCACCAAAGAGGAGGATAAAATAAGAAAAAGAGAAAGTGTAAAGGAGTACAATCGTGATCTTCCATCTGCAAGAGGAAGGTTCAATTTTGTGATAGTGAGGATGAATCGATATTTGATGAGGGGATGAATAAGAAAGCCTTGCCACTTCAACAATTCCAATCTGAACTTATGGCCAAGGTTGATCAGTTAAGGGAATCCATGGATAGTAGATTTTAAGCTATCCTCAAAATCATTAAATAGTTTAGAAAACTAGCTAGTGACCATGAGCATAGGAGGCACAAGGAAGCTGAACGTGCATATTACAAAGGTAAGGGTAAAATTGTTGTAATAGAAGAGGTTGTGGATAGTGAATTAGATGATGATTGAGGATGTGATGTCTACCACTATGAACATTCTAAGGGATGTTGCCCTATTGTGTCACAAATTCAGAAGTTTAAGGTGTATGCCTTACATCCATGACTTACACAAAGGAAAACATCTAGAAGGTTACCTTATCCTCAAGGTAATCTCAGGAAACTCCACCAGCAAAAAATGTATTATCCAAGTGATGCTCCACCATAGTTGTATGAATAGTACCAATAATGGTAGCAACCACAATCATGGTTGCTTGCATCACCAAGGCAACAATACCCTTACCAACATCTTGATCCATATGTTACCATGTGTAACAATCGATTTCTCCATGTGACTCTTCTAGTCATGTTTCTAATATTTCACCTTGCTACCATCCTTTTTATTATTATCAAGATCATTTTCCACATGAAAGAATAGATGCCACCTCCTATCCTTATCCTCCTCCTGTCCCTGCACACACTCCTCCTTTAGTTGCATAGCTACCACCTGCTCCTCCTATGTGGGGTGACCTGCTCACTCAACCACAACAATGCAATGCTACGAGGGTTATTAATTTGTAATCCAATCATGAATTGGAAGGGTCGAATGCCTAATAAAAGAAAAGACCTTTCTTTTGACTAGATAGTCCATTAATTCTTCACCTGCACCTATAGTTGACAACCATGCTCCTACCTCTTCCTCCATATCAAATTCCTTTAGGCCTCCTTCAAACAAAACTCTACCAAGGATCGATACCATAATGCTTACTCACAGTGTCTGATTATATCCATGCAAGAAACCTTCCTAGGAAATTAGCCGATCCTGGAAGTCTAATTTATTTGCAGATTGCTGGGAATAAACTATGCAAAGCTCTTCTCAATTTAGGCTTTGGTGTTAATTTGATTTCTCATGAGATGTACATTACTTGGAACATACCTCCTCTCAAGAAGAGCAACATCAAATTAAAATTAGTAGACGAATCCATCACTTTTCCATTGGGATTGGTAGAAAACATTGTGACCATTGTTTGTGGGTGGTCTTATCCTACCAATTTCCTAGTAATCAAAGTGGAGAACTACAAAAGGAACTTCCCAATCATTATAGAAAGGGCATGAATGAGCACCATAGATGCAAGCATGGGTATCAAAGATCTTTCCTAGAAATCTCTAAAGAAAATGCATTTTGAAAGATTGAGAAGAAGAGAGTTCCATACATCACTTATAGTAATAATAGGTGCAATTGTGTGTAAAAAATTTGGACCATAAAGCAAGCATCTATCTCTGCATGCAAGCAGTATGTGCCAGAAGTCAAAATTAAAAGCTATCTATACTTAGTAGTCACAAAATAATAGGGCACTTTGTGGCTAACTATTGATTTAGAAAGCAACATACTTTGCATGGAACTAGCTGGGAGCCTAACATGTGAGTATGTCACATGCATGGATGAACTTGAGTAAGTTCATTACCAACTCTCTGAAGATACAAATGATGATATCCATTGGGGAGAGTTGGAAATTCCTAAGAAATTTAAGGAAGAGCCCCTTTTACTAAAAATGTTAATGGTTAAAATGTAATATGTATTTTTGAAAAATAAGAAGCCAGCTATAATCAATGCAAGAATTACTCTAGAACAGAAGGAGATGTTGTTGAAGGTAGTTGAAAGATGGTCAATAACTTTTGCTTGGTCATATCTTGAACTTATAGGAATTAATCCTAGGATATGCCAACACCACATTTACATCGACCTGGCCATGAAGCCAAAATGACAACCATAGAGGTGGTTGAATCCCAATTTGAAGCAAATCATCAAAGAGGAAATTGAGAAACTCCTTAAGGTGGGGTTCATTTATCCCATTGTGGATAGTGAGTAGGTTAGCCCACTCATAATTGTGCCAAATAAAGATGGAAAGTGGTGGATCTACATTGATTTAAGGTTGCTAATTATGGCAACATTCAAGAATCATTTTTGTTCACATTTGTTAACCAGGTGCTAGACACAATATTAGGGCATTGCTACTACAACTTCCTAGATGGTTATAGTGGCTATAACCAAATTCAAATTGCACCAAAGGACCAAGCAAAGATAATGTTCATGAGTTCCTTCAGAACTTTTGCATATTGTAAGATGTCATTTGGTCTATGCAATGCTCCTACCACATTTCGATGCTTGGTCCTAAGCATCTTTCAATAGTAGATTGGTAGTGATGTAAAGTCTTCATGGATGACTTCTCCACCTATGGAGCTACATTTGAGTAAATCCTAGACTACCTTGAGCAAGTGCTAAAATGGTGTGTTGAAACCAACTTATGGCTTAATTGGTAGAAAAGTTACCTCATGGTCTAGGAAGGCATTGTACTAGGACACAAAATCTCATAAGCAGGAATTGAGGTGGACTCTAAAAAAATAAGGGTCATCCAAGGAATAGCCTGCTAGCTAGAAATAGTTAAAGATGTTTAGTCATTCCTTGGACATACTGGCTACCATTGGCACTTCATAGAGAATTTCTCTAAGATTGGAAAGCCATTGGTGAAGCTAACAAAGAAAGATGCTCCATTTACTTGGACCCCATAATGTGAAAATGTGTTCCAACAACTAAAAGAAAAGCTTGTGGAAACTCCAATACTACAAGTTCCTGATTGCTCCAAACCATTTCACATTATGACAGATGCATTAAATTATAGCTTAGGAGTAGTGCTAACATAGTTAGATGACAAGAAATGACCACTATGCTAGTTGAAGTATTGTGGGTGCACAACCAAACTACACCACCACAAAAAAAGAATTAATGGTAGTGGTGTTTGCACTAGATAATTTTAGGCATTATGTGCTTGTATATAAGGTGTTTGTACACATTGATCATAGTGCCATTTTCTTCCTAATGAACAAGCCAACATTGAGCCCCCATCTCATATGGTGGCTGGTGATCTTGCAGGAATTTGATCTCACAATGGTAGATTGGAAGGGCACTAAGAATTTGGTTGTTGATCACTTGTCTCAGTTGTGATGGGATGACAAAGAGGAAGAAAATCAATTATCTAATACATTTCCTAATGAACTCCTCCTTGCTAGGTTGTAACTAAATAAATGCTTAATGAAAAAAAATGGTATGATAACATTCTCACCTATCTTCTCACTTAGGAGATACCACAAGGGTTGGACCACTGGAAGAAATAGTAGTTTCTTCACTAAGTAAAGCACTTCATGAAGATCAATAGGCACCTGTATAAGGTGTGCATTGATGGCCTGGTTCATTGGTGTGTCTCTGATTCTAATCAACTATGCATTTTCCAAGATGTTCATGAAGATCCTTGTGGAGGACACTATGGTGGAAGATACATGACCATTAAAATCCTAATGGTACGGTACTATTGGCCAACACTCTTTAAGGATGCCCATCATTACGTCCACTCTTGTGAATAATTGCAATAAGATGGTGGAATGACTACTCGAATGGAGGGACCTCAAAAATGGATTCAACCACTAGAACCATTCGAAATCTGGGGCATTGATTTCATGGGTCCCATCATGTCCATGTCAAATGAAAAGGCATACATCATAGTTGCTATTGACTATTCTATGAAATGGACAGAAGTAGCAGTTGTCATCGACTGTACATCCGCTATTGCTTCTTGGTTTATACAAAAACATGTTGTAAATAGGTTTGGTATGCCATGTGCATTAATTTCTAATAATGAAACTCATTTCACATGTACTACTTTTCAGAAGCTCATGCAACACTTGAGGGTTGAACATAAACTCATAACACATTAACATCCCCAAGTTAATGATCAAGCTAAGGTTACCAATAAGGAAATCACAAGAATACTAACAAGAACTATTAGCAAGTTTAGGAAGGACTAGAGCACAAAATTCAATGATGCCCTTTGGGCTTATCGCTCAACTTAGAAACTTCCTATAGGCTACTCTCCCTATGCGCTTGTGTACAACAAACTACCAACACTTCCTATTCAATGTAAACTCTGTACACTTTCAATGGCTTGTGACCTTAACTTTGACTTAAGTATAGCCCAAAAAGACAGACTAATGAATCTCAACCTGCTAGATGAAAATTGATTAGTAGCCTTATCATTTAATTAGTTGCACAAGGCCTATAACAAGAAGCATCATAACCTGAAAATTAGAAAAGTCAAATTTCAACTAAGAGATAAGGTTCTTTATTGGAACCCCACACATGTACCTTAATGAACTAAGTTCCAAACATTGTGGGAAGGATCTTACATCATTTATGAAAATTTTCCTTCAAGGGACATGATGATTTATAAACCTGAGAGCCCAAACAAGAAATAACTAGTCAACATCTAACAAATTAAACCTTTCCATGAGCATACAATAGCTAACACAACAAGCACCTCATTAGATGGACAACCACACTTCATATTTTAGATCTCCTTGTCCTTTCGACTTAGTTGTGGTGGAGAAGGCCAACCATGCTAATCATTTAAGTGGCTCTTTAGTTTTTCAAATTTTTTGTTTTACACATTTTTTGTTTTACACATTCTTTATTTTACATCTTTTTATTTTTATGTTATTAATATTTTCTAATTTTTAAAGCCATCATTAGTACATTTTCTATTTCTTTAATATTTTACACTTTCTTTTATATTCTTTTATTTTGGTGTGATTTTCTAACTTTTTGTTAATAAGTGCCAGGTACATTGGTAATGCGTTACTTGATGGTTTTATGTACTATTATTTTTATTTGATTGTTGGTGTCTAGTTTTTGGCTTTGAATTTTGTTATGGATAATTAGGACATGGTTTTTTTCATGTAATAGGCAATGAGTCCACAACATCCACCCATCCATAGACTCTATGGTTTTTCCTGTTTTGGAAATGTGTAGTTCCTTTTTCATTAATAAAACTTTAATAAATTTGTGACTTTGGTAGTTTTTGGAATTGGGAAGGATTCAAAGGTTTGAATATGGTGTGGCTTCAAGGAGATTTGATGTTCTTTATGCTTTTTTGCTTGCTTGGGTGCATGTGTGTTTCCATAAATTTCTTACTATTCTATGCCAATCAATAAAGAATGTTGAATAAGTCCTTGCATGGTGTGGTTTTCATTGAAAAGAAATGATGAGAATTCAAAGCAAATCCCTTGGACAAAATAAATGCATATGTCATTGCATGATGTGGTTCTCATCAAGGAAAAGAAAAGATGAGGATTCAAAGCATACCCCTTGGAAAAAATAAATGCATGTGTCTTTGAATGGTGTGGTTCCTATTTCAAAAAAGAAAAAAGGGGAGTTCAAAGCATACCCCTTAGACCAAGTAAACGGGCTACAAGCATTGGTTATGGGATTTGTCTCCTCTAACTAAGGTCCTTCCTCACTTCCCACTTCTCTAATTTGGAATAGTGGTTGTTTTGTGAGAGCACTCTTGTGTCTCAGGGGATGGATTGGTCTTAGAATGTTGATGCAAAGTCACTGAACATGGTTGATTTTGGTTTGGACTAAGGATGGATTCTATAAAGTCATTTAACCATAAAATTCACAAGGGACTTTAAGTGACCATAATTAGAAACTTTATTTCATACACTCTCTCATTCATCTATGCTTTCCATGTCTCACCTCATTGTCGATTTCATGTGTTGGTTTAATGTCCTGGTGTGATGTGTCGAAATTCTTAGTTAGTGTCTTTTGGGCTTTTGTACTTAAATTTTGTAACCATTAATCAGCCATGGAGTCCATGGACTATTTGGTTTAACATTATGCAAGGGCATAAAAGGTCTATGCTTGCTTTGGGGAGGACCCACTTGCATATCTTTTGATTGGGCTAGTTAAGTTCTTTACCCTTAGACATTTTCACAAGAAAATTCTTTTTGTTTATCTCATCAATGATATCTAATTGTACACATCTTCACAATGTTTTTTAGTAAATTCTTCTTTTTATTGTTGTGAATTCTTATACCCTCTTCAAATATTTCTTGTATTGAACTTTTTCAAATTTAATGGATTGCTTAATTTAATTAACCCTATCTATCAGCTTTCCTGCTAACGCTACTCAAGAAACCAATCAACCACAACCACAACCACAACCTAGCTAAAACGAGACAAGGCATTTAACCACCATGTGTTACACATTACATACTAATTCATGATCCTATTGTGATTGCAATGGGAAGCATGAACTAGAAGTAGGACTATCTTTACTAAGGATGATGTAGCAGTACCACACAATGAGAACTATTTGTGATTGAAGAATCTCTTCTCTCTCTCTCTCATTCTCCTACTACTAAGAGGTGTTGGATGTTAGTGATATCTAGGGTGTTCACTTCTTTTTTCATGAACACCCCATTTTGTAAAAATTGTAATTCCATATACTTGGGCACTCAAAGTTTGTTTGTTTTATCTAAGTCAATTTGTAATGTCTATCAATAATCCCATACCTCCCCAATATATGTTGTAACAAACTTGTTCCTACTCTTCTTCACTTGAAGATGAGTTTTCATTCAATCGTGGAGGTATGATGAACCACCATTTTATGTTGGTGCTGATGTCGGGTATGCAATGTTAGGGTCTTGATGCGGTGTCGCATAAGTGATGTTGTAACATCTACCCTAGGTATATAAATATCATGCCTAGGCTCCATTTTTGAGTAGTTTTTGATAGTTAGTTTTTGATCATTCTTAGTTAGAGTAGCAAAGCTCTTGTAGTTTATTTTCCTTAGAGTTAGAATATCTTTTGAGTGTCCATAGAAGGAGTCTAAAGTGTATACGGTTCTTTGTTTGAGCACTGATGTACCTAAGTGTAGTAGTGTGACAAAATTAAAATGAACTTTTTTGACAATACTTGTAGCACCAAGAATAGCTTAATATTTTTTAATGCATTTTACTTTCTCACTCTTTATTTTAATGCAGTTGAATTAAGCAATTTATTTCTAGTAGTTAATGAACACAAGCATGACCACTATGAGAATTTATATAGTACTTGGTAACCCAACAATGCTTAACGTTTGTTAGCCCAGCAGTGCTATATGTGTTTAGGATGTGTCTAGGAAAGTGGGATGGTTACTTGTGTTAGGCTAGCTAGGCAATAGACATTAGTTTTTAATCTACTCTATTCTTATTATTGTTGTAGATGATTACATCCATAAAATATAAAATGAAAAAAATTCATATACCTCAATTATACTTAAACCATACCCTTAAGCCTTACAAGTATAGTTGGGAAGACAATGAA
>MNCI01008572.1:1551713-1580979 GCA_015680685.1 Gnetum montanum
GTTTTGTTGAAATTCACTATTCAAGTAATCTAGAAGATTTCAAGTTATCATATCTCAGCCTAGAAATGTTAGTTCAACAAAATAGGAAGTTTGGTCCTTTTAATTCCTAAAATATTAACTTTATTTTTAAACCCTAATACTATGCCCAACATGGTACAAATTTCGTCTTGATCAAACTTATAGTTTGGGAGATATTGATTAAATGTTCTCATTCAATGTGCATTAAAATATTATTAAATTACTAATTTATTATTTGAATTTTAGGGTCATGAATCAACCCAAAATTACCATTTACCCATACCGAACCCTTACCTTGTCATCAGCCAAACCACCACGTCAACCGTTGAGGCAAGATGGATTAAAATAATAATAAGAAGTTACAAAAAAGACTTGTAAAGTAGGAGGTTGTGGGTTCAAACCCCAACCCCCCCACACATTAAACAAATATATATACATATATGTATTAAAAAATAAAAAGAATAAAAATATTTTAAGTGGAAGGTCATGGGTTCAAACCTCGACCCCCAACTTTAAAAATCCATTTATTTAAAAAAATAAAATAAAAAAAAATAATTTATATAAAAAAGAAATAAAAAAAATAATTTTTTAGGTTGTGCTAGCCTTGTAAGGGCCATGTAGGTCTAACAAGAGCTACATAGGCCTTGCAGGGATTGCGCCACCCCTATTCTTACCATTGTCATTTGCTTTCTTAGGCCACTACCATGAGACCACTACTTCATCACTTTACCCGCCATGCTACTGCTCAACCTTGCCATGTTGCCACTGATCCACCTTGCTACCTATCACGTGCCATACTACTCACCTTGCTTTGCACTAATCCTCCCTACCACCTACCTGCACAATTTTTCCTTTTTCTACCTATCACCCGGATCTGCAGAAACCCTCACTACTTTTCTTGTAACCACTATTAACTATGTTGTTGCTTCCCATCAGCACCATGGATCATTGCTTCCCAGGTCATTGATTATTGCTTCCCCTACCATGGATCATCGCCTCCCATGTTATCGATCATCGCCTTTCATACTGTCAATCATCGCATCCTTCATCGTTGATCATTGTCTTCCATGCTGTTGATCATTGCCTCCTCCATCACTAATCATTACCTCCACCTCTCGCACTAAAAAAAACCCTCATTATCAACATGCTTTGGAGTAATGAAGGCCATATGGAGGGCCATGTGAGCCTAGAGAAGAATAATGCAAGCCTTAAAAGAGAGCTTCATAGGCCCAGTAATGGGTAGCATAGGTTCTAAATAGATTATGCAAGCCCAGGGATGGGCTATGCAGGCCCCAGTGAGGCTCGTGCAAGCCCTAAAAAGGGGCTAGACAAGCTTGGGCCATGCCACCCAATGTGGCCCCTTCTCCGCTGACTTTTTTACTACTGCCATTGATGTGCACCTCAGTTTGTTATGTTGCTTGCCTTGTTCATGTTCCTTGCCCTACCACCATTCGTCACTTAACCACCTAGTAGCCACTTAGGCCACCACCAGTGCATCATTGCAATTGTTGCTATTGTCAGTATGAAATGAAAAATTCTTTATCACTTGTTGAAAAAATTGAAATTTCTGTCAATTGACAAAAAATTCAAAATTTCATCATCAAATGATTAATATAAATTAAAAATGCACAAAAATAATTTTTAAAATTTGAATTTTGTGTATTGGTAGAAATAGAGACAAAAATTCCATAATTAAGTGCACTCGCCCTAGAGTAGAACTAGGATGGGTGACATCTTGGGAAGTCTCATTTTTCACGCCAAAGGGTTTAGACTCCAGAAGCCATAACGTTTGATTTTGGAAGCCTTTTTCGATGAATGAAGAGTTGTTTTCTATAGTTTTTAACCTTTTAACCATAATGGTAAAGTTAGATCCATCCTATGTAACCTTGAAAATTTATTTTTACTCACCTGATATAGGGCCTTAAGATCCTCAAAAGTTTAATTTTAGCATAACTCGAGCATATGAGGTTCTTTTTCAACATATGAATAGTCATTTCCAATATTTTTCATACTTTTGAACTCAATGGTGAGGTCATATTTATCATCTGGGCACTCAATAATTTCATAATGTTATAAATTCAACCTTTTTGACTTTAAGATTTAGTACATAACCCTTGTAGATAGTCTTAAGATCACTATGGCATGTCATTAGTTACACTTCCAGAGTTAGTGTCTTTAAGGGGGGTAGAAAGGCCATCAAGAATTAGATAATATAGTTAAATATTACTAAAAATTAGGTAATGTAATTATATATTGCTAAAATTAGATAATGTAGTTATTTAGTTTATGTATTTGATTATCAATCAATGTATTAGTTAATGATTAGTTGGTGTATTAGTTGAAGAAACAGAACAATCTTCAACCATAAAAATGGTATATTAATCCATCCTACAATCAAAACATATGGAAAAATAACATGGAGACTCAAAATCTCATTTCGACAAGGAGTATGATACTCATGAAGAGAAATGATCTAGACAAGAATCCAAGAATTGGAATGAAAGTTGCAACATACAACATGCTTGCAAGATCCCTAGTGAGTGAGAAAAAATATCCACTATGTCCATCATGGGCCTTAGATTGGCATGAATATTGATATCCATGCATATTAGTAGAGTTAGAAGATTTAGATGTTGATGTCTTGTGCTTACAAGAAGCCTTGCCATGGGAATTTCTATACATATTCCAACCAAACTTGGAAAAGATGGGATACAGAGGTATTTATAAGCAAAAAAGTTCTTGTGGAAGTTCTGCTTTTGAGTTGCATAGATTAACATATTGCAGAAATAATGACATGGATGGTTGTGCAATCTTTTATAAATAAGCCAAGTTTGAATTGGTATAAAGATTTGAATGGAGTTTAGAAAATATGATTTTTAAAATTCCAAAATTTCATGTGATGGGAAAGAAAGAACAGTTAATATTTTGAAAAAATCAGATAGCCTTGGTAGTAATTCTAAAAGTCCATCTATTAGTAAGATGTGTATGCATGGTTAACATACATTTAATGGCCAAACCAACATGTTCTAATGTCATACTATGTCAAGTTGCATACTTGATTAAGAAAATAGAAAAAAGTTTGAAGAATAATATATTCATAAGTTATATTAATCCAGTTCTATTTATTATTTGTGGAAACTTCAAAGCAAAAGTTTGAAGTAGTGTTTATTAATTCTTAAAGTATGGATCTGTAAAGGAATATTTGGAAGATGAACTTGATTTGAAGAAGATATTTCCATTAATTCAACATGCAATTCCATTAGCTAGTGCATATTATACTTACTTTGAATCTTCAATAGATAAATCAGATTCTAGAATTTAGGAATAGATGATGTTGATGGATAATACTCATCAAGAACCATAGTTTAACAATTACTCTACAATGATTATCGAGGATGGATTAACAACATTCTTCATTGAGACCCTAGATTATATTTGGTATGATGTCCAATTCCTCAAAGTTACCAAGTTACTAGAGTTAATTTCTAAAGAAGAAGTTGAGAAGAATTAAGATCAAGGCTTTCCATCCTGAACAAGACCATTCGATCACATACCACTTATGGCTGAATTATAATTACTCCCATTAGTTCATAAGGTTGATCAAGATTAGGAAGTATCTCACTCTTACTTTTATTTGATAAATCTTATTATTTAATTTATATTTAAATTAGATTAATAGAATATCTAAGGTAATGAAAAGTTGGAAATAAAGGATTTGCTTGCCTTCACTTGGATAACTAGATATGAGTTACACTTGGTGTAACTCTAGTTAGGACTAGTGATTGATGATTAGTATATCTTTAATTTACCTCTTATCATTATCTTAAGAAAATGAAGTGAGTGTCAAGAAAGTGATATTTAATTTTGCATATATTTTTCTCACATATATTTTGTTTACAAAATAAGAAAGAGACAATTTCAAGTTCAAAGGAGAAACCAAATTATCGGAGCACAAGATCATAACAGAAGCATTGGAGCTAGGAAGCGATAATGAATGAGGACAAATGAAACCTAAGGGGGTGGAGGGTAGGTTATCACATTCCCATTCCCAAATGATGTTGCTACATGATGGTGCCTCTTCATAAAAAGTGCTATTAGTATCATAAAAAGGGTTGTTCTCAATGTCTAAAAGGATAGTATTATGTAGGCAGAAGAAGAACGCTGCTGCCATTGTTCTCAATGTCTGAAGTCAACAGCAGTAGAATTCACAAATGGTATCAAAGCCATGTCAAAGATAATATATGACTATACTAGAGTTGATGCTAATCATGCACCTACAGCAAGAAAGAAATATGATGCTCATATTTGGGCTCTACCTGCAAATATTTTTGCTGAACGAGAGGAAGTCATCTCCAATTATTATTGGACAATAGGTCAATGTTATTCTTCTATGCCTACTCTTACTAGTTATGATTTTGCTGAATGTCCATTTATGAGAAGAAGTCCTTCTATTTCATCTGATTTGTTACATATTGTTGAGTCTATAGATCTTTTAAAGAGGAGTGACCACATCTATTAGAAGACTTGATCGGGCCTAAAAAACTAGATCCATTTTAAGAAAAATATGAGGAGATAATCTATCACATAAAAAGTAGATAGAAAGTTCCATTTGAAAAATAATCTACTAAAATTATGGATGATTTCACCAAGATGTCAATTGAAGCTAATGAAGTACAACACTTATGTCAAAGGGTGTTTCAACTCCAACATCTTGTGGAAGATGATGAAGTTTGGGATTTGATGGATATTGAAGATTATGATCCAAAAAAGCATCAAGCCTTTATGATGTGAGGTAAGTCCATTGAACTTCATAAGAATGAAGAAGAAATATCTTAAGATCAAAAAGCCATTTTCCCCTTCATGGAGTGTTGTTGCCAAAAAGGTCTTTTGTTAGTAGTGATGGCAACATAAATTTTCCTGAAATATATTCATCACTCAAGGCAAGTTGAAAATTTGGCTGACAAAATAGAGTGCATTAGCATTTAGGATATCCTTAAATTGATAGATTTTGGGTAGATCCCAGATAGTGTCAAGATCATCATTAATAGGTATTAAGACTACATTAATGGCAGACAACATTTGCTTCACCTGATGTGCTTGATCTTTTGTTAGCTTATCTTCTTGATAAGTTCTCATTGCTTTGGTACCAAACCATTCATTCTGAATAAAAAACCTTTTCTCATATGGGGTTATGAGAAACTTGAGAGGTACCTTAACAATCACCTTGGCTGGAACAAGATCATTGAATGATGATTGAGGCTCAGTTTCTAAAATTTCCCCAGGTAGAGTCTCATTGCATTTGAAGGTAGAACAACTAGCTTCGTTGTTAGCTGATTCCTGCAAAATAGAAAACTAGTTAGATAAATCATTGATGAAGTAGTCATCAATTATCTGATTGTTTGGATCACCTTCTTCTATGATGAATTGCAGTAATTCTTCATATTCTTCAGGAGTAAGATCTTGCATCTAGGCTATTTCTGATTCTTTAGCTCATTTATCCATATACATTCAGGGATTTTGTTCCTTTTCAGAATCTTCATAATCTTATTTTGATATTTTTTCACTTTGATCTTCATCTAACCACAAATTAACTTGATATATTTGTTCTTCCTCTTCATCGGGATCATCCACAAATTCCTAATCTTCTTGGTAGGCATCAAAGAAAGCTTTGGCTTTTGAATCTACTTTCTTTTGCATACATTCATATGAATAATGTCCAGTTTATTTGTAGTTATAGCAACAAACTACCTTTTTGTTAATAGAGCCTTTTCTCCTTTTTACAAACAATTTTGTTCCCCTTGAGAATTTTTGAAACATTAGCATTCTTTGTCTTCTTAGTCTATATGGGAAATGGCTAAATCTTATTCTTCTTCAAGGCATACCTCACTTATGGCCTTTACGAGGTGGTCTCAGTGTTGGACCAAATGCATCTACATCGTCAAGATGAGCACAAACTTTGGTAGGTGGCATGAGCTTGGTGAGAGAGATATGATAGCATGCTTGTTGAAGCACCTGTTTTTCCATATGAATGATGTTAGTGAAATATGTCATTGACATATCAATTTGTTTTTCTATTGACTTATATAACACCATGTGGCCCTATTTAGTAGGAAGTGCTCCCAAGTATAAGTAAGCAATCATATGATCCCTATGAAGCGCCAACCTATATACTTCTTTTGCATATTCTACACTAAATTGCTCAAAATAAGCTAGATTATGCAATTTGCACCATGATAACATCAACTTATCTTTTAATCTCAAATTCATAGATAAATTGATAGTAAATTCTATTACTAGGGAAACAAAAAGTCCTTGCAATCCTCTTTGTAACAACTATTCTCATTGGTTCATAGTAGAAATTTCCCACCAATGATGAATCTTTGCTGTAGATCTTGTTAATCCTACAATAATTGTTCTCTCATCCAAATGCAAAACATTCATAGCTACTTGGAGTTGATCAATCCATAGCCTTAAAGCATGCAGTACCTCTTTTGGTGGTAGGTAATTAATGTCAATTCCATGGAGGTCTAAACATAACAAGTTTGGCCATCATGAATTTGATCTAAAAACCAAATTCATTAAGCATTCGACCTTGAGATTCTTGATTTTCTTGATTTCCCTCATCATTTGGAGGAGGGGTAGTTGCATGAGCTGCAGTAGCTGATGATGGATGTTTAGGCTGCTTCAATTTCTTCTCATTAGTCATCGAATCTTTTCTACCAAATATTTTGTTTTTTGACTGTGATAACCTATAATCTCATGAGGTGGTGGTAACTTAAGTTGATTATCTAGAGTAAAAATTTCTTTCCATATTGGCACCTTTCTATCAGCCTTTTATTTTGTAGTAAACTCTTCTGCTAATTGAAGTCTCTCTTGGACATTGGTAACTTTAGCATCCAACTCACTGATAAGCTATTCTATATTGACTATAGAACCTTCCATTAGATTCCAATTTTTGGAATAGTAATGTCTAGTTCACCAAATAATTGAGTTGTTTAATTTCATCCCATTGATTTTGAGTAGAATCAATAGAATGCTCAAGCAAAAATCCATAATTAGCATGAGTTTTTAGAGGATGAGCATCTTCATTGGCTATTGTTATGTATGACCCTCTTGGTGGCCATTTACCTCCAAAAACCAATCTTTTTCCATGCATAGTTTTATGAGACTATAACATGAAAAGATGACCCTTTGCATCAAATTTTGGTGATGACGGTTTCTTCAAACTTGAAGAACTCAAACTCAAACCATGCTTCATAGTTGGTAGAGTAGGTGGTAAAACCTCCAAAGGGATTACAGTAGATCTGGAAAATTGTTGCATTGGGTACTTACTCCATTGATGACGACTCTTGGGAATCATTTGAAACTCTTGGTCCTTCAGATAAGGTTGCATCCTTGTAAAATGTTGGACATAAATTTGAGCATCAATGCTACATCCACATGTTGTCAGATGCTTACTTTCAACAGGAAATTTGACTCCCCATTTGAGTTTCTGGTTCATCAAAATTATGTTGGTACATTAAAATGTGCAATGGGCACCAAGTGCAACATACACAGAACCAGGAAGTAGTTGCACACCATGTATGTCCACACAAAGAAGCAAAGAAGATGAAATATATTCATTACTCAAGGCAAGCTAAAAATTTGGCTAGATATAATAGAGTGCATTAGTATTCAAGATTCCCTTAAATTGACAAATTTTGGCTAAATCCTAGATAGTGTCATGATCATCATGAACACTAACACTACCTATTATGCGACTATCTAGAAGGGTAACCATAAATACTTCTATAATATTGTAATTAAATTTTGGACTAACAATAATATCTATTTGCCCAAAACATACATAATGAAAACCCTTATTTTTTGACTTAGTGACTTCTTCTTTAGTAAAAAAGGATAAAAACGCAAGACGAATACCATGCCCTTTTATATCTAACAAGGCTTCACACTATTTGATACTTGTTGACATATGGGCAGAAAAGATATTACTAAAATTATAAATAGATTGCTTTGTTAGTTTAGAAAAATTTATCTTGCCATTACTACTAACAAAAGACCTTTTATGCAACAGTACTTCATGAAGGGGAAAAATGGCTTTTTGATCTTCAAACATTTCTTCTTCATTCTCAGGAAATTCAATGGACTTACCTCGCAATATTAGGGCTCGATGTGTTTCTAGATCATAATCTTCAATATCCATCAAATCCTAAACTTCATCATCTTCCACAAGATGCTGGAGTCAAAACACCCTTCGATGTAGGTGTCGTTCTTCCTTAGCTTGAATTGACATCTGGGTGAACTCATCCACAATTTTAGTAGATTATTATTCAAATGGAACTTTCTGTCCAATTTTTATTTGATGGATCAACTCCTCATTTTTTTCTTGAAACATATTTGGTTCTTCAGGCGCAATCAAGACTTCTAATAGATGTGATCACTCCTCTTTATTCCAATCATTAAAATATCTTGAAGGATAGATGAAAAGTTGACCTTTCTTAAAATATGCAGGAACTTGTACAATCTACTCCTCATTATCAATATTAGGCACAACTTAATCTTTATAAGATCCAACTTCTTATACAAATTGATGTAGAGTAATGACACCACCAGCAGACGATTCACCCATTTAAGCTAGACTTTGTTCATGAAATTTTATCACTTCTTTTTTTGTTTCTTTTTTTATGTACAAAATTTTTTGTATATTTTTCTCACACAACCTAACAGACTCTTCATGAAACTTCAGAAGTTCATCTTCTAAAAGCATCTGTATAGACTTAACAATATGTAACAAATTAGATGGAATAGAAGGAATTCTTCTCATAGATGGACATTCAGTAGGATCATAACTAGTAAGAGCAGGCATAGAAGAATAACCTTAACCCATTGTCCAATAATAATTGGAGATGAATTCCTCTTGTTTAGCAACAGTCTTTGCAGTTAGAGCCCAAAGATGAACATCATATTTCTTTCTTGTAGTAGGAGCATGTTTAGTATCAGCTCTAGTCTAGTTATAGATTATCTTTGCCATGGATTTGATACCATTTGCTAGTTCTATTGCTACTGACTTCAGATGTCAAGAACAATGGCAGTAGCGTTCTTCTTCCACCTCCATAATACTATTGACCAAGGATTCATGGTATTCATGCAGAGATTGAAAATGAAACTTTGCCTCATAGTGCATTTGAGTTTTAGTGAAAAATGCCATAGCAGATAGAAAAAAAGACAATTAATATAGAGCAACAACAAACTACTATTTTGATTTGTTGTCATTTTTGTTTAGCATGATTATGAATCAGAAAATAAGAATAGGCATAATTAGACTATGATGGTCTGATTAAACCTTTCTCAGGAAATTCAACCACTTGATTATGAACTTCATCTACATCTTGTAGATTTAACACTATAGGCTTAGACTAAATAGGGATATTATGAACAATGAGTATGTAAGCCACAGGACTATCCTTATTACAATAGGTTAAAGGATGGTCAAAATAATATTTTTTCAGCAATTCTACTACTTTAGCTAATTCTTTTACTTCTTGTTCAAATGCTTCAATAGCTATACTCTCTATAGCTTTCATTATTTTCTATCTATGCATATACTTATTTTTAGCAACATCTTCAATTTGATATTGAGTGAGAATTTAATCTAGTGAAGGGTTAGAATAGACATTTCTAACTTGATTGTGCTATCATTGATGCAGTGTAGGAGAGATTCTTCCCACTATGATTTTGGTCTTTTGCCCTTTTTTACTAAGAAAATAGATACTCATATCTGTCCCAATTATGTATGGGGCCATAGAGTCCATGAAGTGCAATCCAATCCCCACGTTAAAACTATTGTCACTTATTTGGACAAAAATGGTTTTCTTAATAATTGAATTATTCAACAAAATTGGCACCCCAAATGTAAAATGTGTTAAATACCTTACTCCATTCATGCTATCAATCCTTAATGGCTTAGATTGAACCTATGTTGTCCGGAAATCCTTGTGGGAAAAGTTGAGTGTAGCACTAGTGTCGATGAAGGCTGTGTACTTCTTCCATTTGGTGATATTGTCAATTGCAATCTTAATAGGTATTAAGACTACATTAATGGTGGACAACATTTGCTTCACCTGATGTACTTGATCTTCTGTTAGCTTATCTTCTTGATAAGCTCCCATTGATTTGGTACCAAACCGTTCTTTTTGAACAAGAAACCTTTTCTCATATAGAGTTATGAGAAGCTTGAGAGGTACCTTAGTAATCACCTTGGCTGGAATAGGATCATCGAATGAAGATTGAGGTTCAGTTTCTAAAAATCCCCTAGGTAGAGTCTCATTGCATTTGAAGGTAGAACAACTAGCTTCATTGTCATTTGGTTCCTACAAAATAGAAAACTAGTTAGATAAATCATTGATGAAGTAGTTATCAATGCTCTAATTGTATAGATCACCTTCTTCTATGATGAATTACAATAATTCATCATATTCTTCAAGAGTAAGATCTTGCATCTAGGTTATTTCTGATTCTTTAGCTGATTTAGCCATATACATCTATGGATTTTGTTCCTCTTTAGAATCTTCATAATCTTCTTATGATATTTCTTCATTTTGATCTTCATCTAACTAGAAATTAACTTGATATATTTATTCTTCCTCTTTATCAGGATCATCTATGAATTCTCAATCTTCTTGGTAGGCATCAAAGAAAGCTTTATCCTTCATGTGTACTTTCTTTCAAGGACATTCTTATGAATAATGTCCAATTTTTTTGTAGTTATAACAATAAATTACCTTTTTGTTAACAGAGCCTTTTCTCCTTTTTATGAACAATCTTCTTCTCCTTGGGAATTTTTGAAAAATTGGCATTCTTTGTCTTCTTAGCCTAGATGGGAAATGGCTAAATATTTTTCTTCTTCAAGGAATACCTCGCTTATGGCCTTTACGAGGTGGTCTAAGTGCTGGACCAAACACATCTACGTCGTCAAGATGAGCATAGACTTTGGCAGATGGCATGAGCTTGGTGAGAGAGATATGATAGCATGCTTGTTGAAGCTCCTATTTTGCCATATGAATGATGTTAGTGAAATATGTTGTCAATAGATTAATTTTTTTTCTATGAACTTATATAACACCATGTGGCCCAATTTAGCCGAAAGTGCTCCCAAGTATAAGTAGGTAATCATAGGATTCTTATGAAGTGCCAAACTATATACTTCTTTTACATATTCTATGCTAAATTGCTCAAAATAAGCTAGATTATGCAATTTGTGTTGTGATAACATCAACTTATCTTTTAATTTCAAATTTACAAAAGAATTGATAGTGAATTCTATTACCAGGGTGACAAAAGGTCCTTGCAATCCTCCTTGTAACAATTGTTCTTGCTGGTCCATAGTAGAAATTTTCCACCACTGACAAAACTTTGCTGCAGATCTTGTTAATACTACAATAATTGTTCTCTTATCTAAATGAAAAAATTCATATCTACTTGGAGTTGATCAATCCATAACTTTAAAGCATGTAGTACCTCTTTCGGTGGTAGGTAATCAATGTCAATTACCAGCACCATTGCCGCTGGCCACTGTTGAAAAGTTAGAGGTTGAGGAATCTGGTTCCATGGAGGTCTAGGCATAGCACATCTCACCATCATGAATTTGGCCTAACAACTAGATTCATCAAACATATGACCTTGATATTCTTGATTTTCCTCATCATTTGGAGGAGGAGTAGTTGCATGAGTTGTAGTAGCTGATGATGGCTATTGAGGTTGCTTCAATTTCTTCTCAACTTTTAGCCATCGAATCTTATTTACCAAATCTTCTGTTTTCTAATTGTGATAACCTCTTACCTCATGAGGTGATGGCAACTTAAGTTGATTATTCAGAGTAAAAATTTCTTTCCATACTAGCACCTTTCTATCAACCTTTTGTTTTGTAGCAGACTAATTTGCTAGCTGAAGTCTCTTCTGAATGTTGGTAACTTTAACATCCAACTCATCAATTAGCTGTTCTATATTGACTATAGAACCTTCCATCAGATTCCAATTTCTAGAACAGTAATTGGTATTTTTCATAAAATAATTGAGTTGTCTAATTTCATCCTGTTGATTTTGAGCAAAATCAACAGAATGCTTAAGCAAAAAGCCATAATCAGCATGCGTTTTTGGAGGATCAGCATCTTCATTGGATGTTGTTATGTATGACCCTCTTGGTCGAAATTTACATCCAAAAACCAATCTTTTTCCATGCATAGTTTTATGAGACTGTAACATGAAAAGATGACCCTTTGCATCAAAGTTTGGTGATGATGGTTTCTTCAAACTTGAAGAACTCAAACTCAAACCATGCTTCATAGGTGGTAGAGTAGGTGGTAAAACCTCCAAAGGGATTATAATAGATCTGGAAAATTGTTGCATCGGGTACTTACTCCATTGATGACGACTCTTGGAAATCATTTGAAACTCTTGGTCCTTCAGATAAGGTTGCATCCTTGTAAAATGTTGGACATAACTTTCAGCATTAATGCTGTATCCACATGTTGTTAGATGCTTACTTTCAACAGGAAATTTGACTCCCCATTTGAGTTTATGGTTCATCAAAATCATGTTGAAAAGTTAAAATGTGCCACGGGCACCAATTGTAGCATACACAGAACTAGGAAGTAGTTGCACACCATGTATCTCCACACAAAGAAGCAAAGAAGATGAAATATATTCATCACTTAAGGCAAGCTGAAATTTTGGCTGAAAAAAATGGAGTGCATCAGTATTTAGGATACCCTTAAATTAACATATTTTGCTAAATCCTATATAGTGTCAGGATAATCATGAACACTAGCACCACGTATTATGTGACTATCTATAAGGGTAACATAAATTCTGCTCCAATATTATAATTAAATTTTTGTCTAACAATAATATCTATTTTCCCTAAATGTACATAATGAAGACCCTTATTTTTCCACTTGGAAACTTCTTCTTCAGTAAAAAAGGGTAAAAACATGGGATGGATACCATGCCCTTTTATATCTAACAAGGCTTCACACTATTTGATACTTGTTGACATATGGGCAAAAAAGATATTACTAAAATTATAAATAGCTTGCTTTGTTATTTTAGGAAAAATTGTCTTTCTATCACTACTAATAAAAGACCTTTTTTTCAAGAATACTTCATGAAGGGGAAAAATGGCTTTTTGATCTTCATAAATTTCTTCTTCATTCTCAGGAATTTTAATGGACTTACCTCGCATCATAAAGGCTTGATGTGTTTTTGGATCATAATCTTCAATATCCATCAAATCCCAAACTTCATCATCTTACATAAAATGTTGGAATCAAAACATCCTTCGACGTAGGTGTTGTTCTTCCTCAGATTCAATTGACATTTGGGTGAACTCATCCACAATTTTAGTAGAGTATTCTTCAAATGGAACTTTTTATCTGCTTTCTATCTAACAGATCAGCTCCTCATCTTTCTCTTGAAATGGATTTGGTTATTTAGGCCCAATCAGGTATTTTAGTGGATGTGGTTGCTCCTCTTCATTCCAATCATTAAAATATTCTGAAGGATAGATGAAAGTTCACCTCCCTTAGAATATGTAGGAACTTGCACAATCTCGTACTCTTTATCAATATTAGGCACAACTTGATCTTCATAATACCCAACTTCTTCTATAGCTTGATGAACAGTAATGGTAGCACCAGCAGACGATTCACCCATTTGAGCTTGACTTTCTTCATGAAATTTTAGCATTTCTTTTTCTTTTTCCTTTTTTATGTCCAAATTTTTTTGCATATTTTTCTCACACAACCTAACAGACTCTTCATGAAACTTCAAAAGTTCATCTTGTAAAGGAATCAAAAAAAACTTAGTAATATGGAACAAATAAGATGAACAAAAGGACTTCTTCTCATAGATGGACATTCAGTAGGATCATAACTAGTAAGATTTGGCATAGAAAAATAACCTTGACCCATCATCCAATAATAATTGGAGATGACTTTCTCTCATTCAGCAACAGTCTTTGTAGCTAGAGCCCAAAGATGAGCACCATATTTTTTCTTGTAGTAGGAGCATGATCAGTATAAGCTCCAGTATAGTCATAGATTATATTTGCCATGGCTCTGATACCATTTTTGGGTTCAATATAAGCCATTTAGGATGGAATCCATAAAAAATTAAAGCCTAAATAAAATCATGGTTAAATATATACTTGATATATATTGTCCATGAGTGTAGGCACTTGGCATTATATTCATGTCAAAACTATAAAATAACAAGGGTGCTATGTACAAAGTATTCATAATAAAATTGACTATAAAACCAACAACTAAATGAATAATAAAAACTATTGACTATCATTATTATTTATATCATACAACATACATATCCATATGATCCTTTGCACTAGGATCATGCCCCAAATTTCACCAATGTAGCTATCACCATGCACTAAATTTTATTAGTACACATATCAACATAACATGACATCCATATAGATATGTTATTTATATTATTATTATTTCCCTCTATATGTCATAATAGAAACACTAATGCCCTTCACTAATAATGAGTAATTTTTGAAAATGCCCTTTTCTGCTACAAAAAATTCAATGAGATTTCTCAAAGAGGGTAAAATGACTTAGAAGGGCTAAATTTTTTATCTTAGTTTGAATGCTTGATAGGCTTTAACTTCGAGTACACATAGGAATTACACTTTTTCACATGGTTTGTTATAACTTGTATTACAAATATTAAATAGAACATTACTTTCTCCTCCCTAGAGAAACCATGAGTGTAAACCATTGAGTAGCTAGATCTGATGGAATCCATGTGTTAATTCCCATGAAAATAATGAAAATTTTATGGAGTATAGCTATTAAAGCATATGAAAAAGAAGAAAAATAATTAGCTAAAGTAGTAGAATTGCTAAAAAAATGTTGTTGTGACCATACTTTCACCTATTGGAATAAGGATAGTCCTATGGCTTACATACCTACTATTCATAATATCCCTATTCAGTTTAAGCCTATAGTGTTAAATCAGAAAGATGCAGATGAAGTTCATAATCAAGTGGCTAAATTTCTTGAGAAATTTTTAATTAGACTATTATAGTCTAATTATGCCTGTTCCTGTTTTGTGGTTTGGAATCATGCCAAAAAAGCTCAAATGGTGATAAACTACATTCTTTTAAATGCTGTTACCATTGAAATTAAATGGCCTCTACCCAATAAAGAGCTATTAATTCAGAAAGTAGATGCTAAAAGAATCTTCAGTAAGTTTGATTGTAAAAGTGGGTATCATCAAATCAAAATTGTAGAAGAGGATGTGCATAAAACTATATTTAGTACACTAGATGGATTGTTTGAATGGCTTGTTATGCCATTTTGCCTTAAAATGCACCCTCTCAGTTTCAACATTGGATGGATGTAATTTTCAAAGGTCATCAAGACTTTTTGGCCAATTATATTAATGATTTCTTGATGTTTTTTGATACTATGTAGCAAGATATTCAACATTTGAATATTTTTGCTGATCTTTGTCAATAACATGGAATTGGCCTATTCGGAGATTTAAAGAAGTTTTAGGTATCGCAAATTGAAATTGATTTTTTGAGTGTTCAGCTAAAAGGAGTAAAAATTTTCATGTGGCCACATATGTTAAAGAATATTTCTTTATTTCTTGATGTTTTAGAATCTAAAGACCAATGTCTAAGGTTTTTAGGCTATTTAAATTATGTTGCTAAGCATATTGAAAAATTGACGGATAAAATAACTAAGATCTGTCATTGTAAAAATCAAGTGCTTTTTAAATGGTCAAGTAAAGCCACTAAACAAGTTTAATAGCTAAAGAAGGAGTGTCAAAATCTTCCCTTAATCTCCCCAATCCTAAAAGGTCCATTCATCTTAAACACGGATGCCAGTTATGATGCATGGGCAACTGTTCTGCTTCAATTCAAAAAATCTCAAGGTCAAAAGGACATTTGTGCTTATGCTTCAGGTATTTTCCATAAGAATGAATTAAATTACTAGCTTGCTGAAAAGGAGATTTTAGCAGCTATTAAAGGGATAAAAAATTTTCATATTTATTTAGTGGAAGGTCCTTTAATTTTGAGAACTGAATTGAAAAATTTGGCTGCTTTGCTGAAAGAAAAAATTAATCCTTCATCCAAATTACAAAGATTTTTCTAGTGGCAATTTTTTCTTTCTCAATATCAGTTTTCAGTATAAAGAATTCCTAGTCCAATAAATTATCTTCTTGATGCATTAACTCAAGAATTGGAAGAAGCTGATGGTTTAGCCCAAATGATGATGATGCATCATTCTCCAAGTGGCAGTGGTGGTAGCGCAACTAGTAGAACTTCAGCAGCAGCACTTCTCGACAATCAATGGAGATCATGATTGGTACAAACTTTGGAGGATCGAGTAAATTGGTATCAAAACATTTGTTCTATTTTCCTTCAAGAACCATCCACTAGCATTACTTGTAACTATCCTTATTTAGATTTTTATGTAAACATGGCTGAGTGTATAGATTGGGTTGTGAACAATTTGAAGTGGACCTACCTTTAACCAAAAGTCCTTGAACATCTAAGACTAGTTGAAGTCTTAAATAACATTCTATTAATTAGGCATCCTCTCTTTCCTAACCAATATACCTTAAATTATTTCTCCACTCTTCTAGATTTCTATGGATGGAAATCCTAGCTCTGCACCACCTTTCAGAGGATCAACCTGTATTTGGAGACCACATTGTATGCCAACAAATGAATTATTGAGAGGCCTCCATGTCAGCTTGAAGAAGCGCAAGGGGAGATGTCACCACCAAAGAAGTGGCTAAGCTAATGAAGACGTGTGAAGACTGCAACAAGGCACGTAGTAAGATTTGCTCTGTGCATAGAGCAATATTGCATAGTTTGTAAGTGTGTTACATGGTTCACAATTTTTGTGAGTTGTGGACTGCTCTATGTCCTAGTCTATTATTTGGATGTAATAACAACACATAGTGCCTATTCCTAGTATAAATAATCCTTTATATTCCTAATATTTACAAGAGAGAGGCATATAAGAGTGCAGTGTAAGGTGTGAAGTAAAGTGTGTTCTTGTGCTTATATTGTGAAGAAGCTTTGGTGTAGATCAATTAATAAAGTGCTGCTTTGATTGGAAGTTGTTTTTTCTTCATTGAATTGAATGTTTCTTGTATCACTAGACTAGGTGAGAAAAGGAAGCAATCGAAACTATGTTGCAACTAGCATTGAGTTAGTTAGCAAATCAAAATAGTAGTTTGTTGTTGCTCTATAGTCATTATCTTTTTCACTATTTGTTATGGCATTTTTCAATAAAACTCAAACGCACTCCGAGGTGAAGGTTCATTTTCAATCTCCATGCAAATACCATGAATCCTTAGTTGACAGTATTATGTAGGTGGAAGAAGAATGTTGTTGCCATTGTTCTTGATGTCCAAAGTCAGCGGTAGCAGAACTCACAAATGGTATTAGAGCCATGGCAAAGATAATCTAATACTAGAGCTAATGCTAATCATGCTTCTGCTGCAAGAAAGAAATATGATGCTCATCTTTGGGCTCTAGCTGCAAAGACTATTGCTAAATAAGAGGAAGTCATCTCCAATTATTATTGGATGATGGGTCAAGGTTATTCTTTTTTGCCTGACCTTACTAATTATGATCTTGTTGAATGTCCATATATGAGAATAATCTATTCCATCTGATTTGTTACATATTGCTAAGTCTATTCCAATTTCTTTAGAAGATGAACTTTTGAAGTTTCATGAAGAGTCTGTTAGGTTGTGTGAGAAAAATATGCAAAAAAAATTTATACATAAAAAGGGAAAAAGGAAAAGAAGTGATAAAATTTCATGAAGAAAGTCTAGCTCAAATGGGTGAATCGTCTGCTGGTGGTGTCATTACTATTCATCAACATGTAGAAGAAGTTAGATCTTCTAAAGATCAAGTTGTGCCTAATATTGATAATGAGGAGGAGATTGTGCAAGTTCCTACATATTCTAAGGTAGGTGAACTTTTCATCTATCCTTCATAATATTTTAATGGTTGGAATGAAGAAGAGTGCCCACATCTATTAGAAGACTTGATCAGGCGTGAAGAACCAAATCTGTTTCAAGAAAAAGATGAGGAGTTAATTTGTCAGATAGAAAGTGGACAAAAAGTTCCATTTGAAGAATACTTTGCTAAAATTATGGATGAGTTTGGCCAGATGTTAATTGAATTTGAGTAAGAATGACACCTACGTCGAAGGGTGTTTTGACTCCAACATCTTGTGGAAGATGATGAAGTTTAGGATTTGATGGATATTGAATATTATGATCCAAAAATGCATCAAGCCTTTGTGATGCAAGGTAAGTCCATTGAACGTCCTAAGAATGAAGAAGAAATGTCTAAAGATCAAAGAGTCATTTTGCCCCTTCATGAAGTATCATTGCAAAAAAGGTCTTTTGTTAGTAGTGATGGCAAGATAAATTTTCCTAAAATAACAAAGCAAGCTTTTTATAATTTCAGTAATATCTTTTTTTCCTATATGTTAACAAGTATCAAATAGTATGAAGCCTTGTTAGATATAAAAGGGCATGGTATCTGTCTTGTGTTTTTACCCTTTTTTACTAAAGAAGAAGTCACTGAGTGGAAAAATAAGGGTTTCCATTATATGTACATTTGGAGCAAATAGATATTATTGTTAGTCCAAAATTTAATTATGATATTGGAGAAGAATTTATGATTACCCTGCTAGATAGTTGCATAATAGGTGGTGCTAGTGTTCATGATGATCCTGACACTATCTAGGATTTAGCCAAAATCTATCAATTTAAGGGTATCCTAAATGTTGATGCACTTTGTTTTGTTCAGCCAAATTTTCAACTTGCCTTGAGTGATGAATATATTTCATTTTCTTTGCTTCTTTATGTGGAGATACATGGTGTGCAATTGCTTCCTTGTTCTGTGTATGTTGCAATTGGTGCCCATGGCACATTTCAACCTACCAACATGATTTTGATGAACCATAAACTCAAATGGGAAGTCAAATTTCCTATTGAAAGTAAGCATTTAACAACATGTGGATGCAGCATAGATGTTGAAGATTATGTCCAAGGTTTTCCAAGGATGCAACGTTACTTGAAGGACCAAGAGTTTCAAATGATTCCCAAGAGTCATCATTGATGGAGTAAGTACCTGATGCAGAAATTTGCCAAATGTGTTGTAATCTCTTTGGACACTTTACCACCTACACTACCACTTGTGAAGCATGGTTTGAGTTCGAGTGCTTCAAGTTTGAAGAAACTGTCATCACCAAACTTTGATGCAAAGGGTCATCTTGTCATGTTACAGTCTCATAAAACTGTGCATGGAAGAATATTGGTTTTTGGAGGTAAATAGCCACCAAGAGGTTCATACATAACAATAGCCAATGAAGATGCTGATCCTCTAGAAACTCATGCTAATTGTAGCTTTTTGCTTGAGCATTCTATTGATTCTACTCAAAATCAACAAGATGAAATTAGAAAACTCAATTATTTGGTGAATTGGACTAATTACTATTCTAGAAATTGGAATTTTATGGAAGGTTCTATAGTCAATATAGAATAGATGATCGGTGAGTTGGATGCTAAAATTACCAATGTCTAAGAGAGACTTCAACTAGAGGAAGAGTCTACTACAAAACAGAAGGCTAATAGAAAGGTGCTAGTATGGAAAGAAATTTTTACTTTGGATAATCAGCTTAAGTTACCACCGCCTCATGAGGTTAGAGGTTATCATAGTCAGAAAATAGAAGATTTGGTAGAAAATATTTGATGGCTAAACACTGAGAAGAAATTGAAGTGGCCTCAACAACCATCATCAACTATTGCAGCTTGTGTAACTGCTCCTCCTCCAAATGATGAGGAAAATTAAGAAAATCAAGAATCTCAAGGTCATATGTTTGATGAATATGGTTGTTAGACCAAATTCATGATGGCTAGACATGCTATGCTTAGAACTTCATGGAACTAGTTTCCTTAGCCTCTAACTTTCATTGGTTTTCAACAGTGGCTAGTAGCAATGGTACCAGTAATTAACATTGATTGCCTACCACCAAAAGAGGTACTGCATGCTTTAATGTTATGGGTTGATCAACTCTGAGTATCTATGAATGTTTTGCATTTAGATGAGAGAACAAAAATTATTGGAGGATTAACAAGATCTTTAGGAAAGATTCATCATTGGTGGAAAAGTTCTACTATGGACCAGCAAGAATACTTGTTACAAGAAGGATTGCAAGGACTTGTTGTTACCTTGGTAACAGAATGCACTGTTGATTTATCTATAAATTTGAGATTAAAAGATAAGTTGATGTTATTATAGTGAAAATTGCATAATCTGATTTATTTTGAGAAATTTAGTATAGAATATGAAAAAGAAGTGTAGAGGTTGGCACTTCATAGGGATCCTATGATTTCTTACTTATACTTGGGAGCACTTCTGACTAAATTGGGCCACATGGTGTTATATAGGTCTATAGAAAACCAAATTGATTTGTTAACAACATATTTCACTGACATCATTCATATGGCAAGATAGAAGCTTCAATAGGCATGTTATCATATCTCTCTCACCAAGCTCATGCCATTTGCCAAAGTCTGTGTTGATCTTGATGGTATAGATGTGTTTGGTCCAGCACCGAGACCACCTTGCAAAGGCCATAAGCGAGGTATGCCTCAAAGAAGAAGAATATTTAGCCATTTTCCATCTAGACCAAGAAAACAAAGAATGCCAATGTTTCAAAAATTCCCAAGGAGAAGAAGATTGTTCATAAAAGGGAGAAAAGGCTCTGTCAACAAAAAGATAGTTTGTTGCTATAATTGCAAAGAAACTGGACATTATTCATATGAATGTTCATGAAAGAAAGTAGATTCAAAAGTCAAAGCTTTCTTTGATGCCTACCAAGAAGATTGGAAATTTGTGGATGATCCATATGAAGAGGAAGAATAAATATATGAAGTTAATTTGTGGTTAGATGAAGACATATTAGAAGAAGATTATGAAGATTCTGAATAGGAACAAAATCCCTAGATGTATATGGCTAAATTAGTTGAAGAATCAGAAATAGCCTAGATGCAAGATCTTACTCCTGAAGAATATGAAGAATTACTAAAATTCATCACAAAAGAAGGTGATCCAGATAACTGGAGCATCGACGACTACTTTGTCATATTTAACTAGTTTGCTATTTTGTAGGAATCAGTTGACAATGAAGCTAGTTGTTCTACCTTCAAATGCAAGGAGATTCTACTTGGGGGATTTTCAAAAATTGAGCCTCAATATTCATTCGATGATCCTATTCTAGCCAAGGTGACTACTAAGGTACCTCTCAAGTTTCTCATAACCCCATATGAGAAAAGGTTTCCTATTTAGAAAGAGTGGTTTGGTACCAAAGAAATGGGAACTTATCAAGAAGATAAGCTAATAGAAGATCAAGCACACTAGGTGAAGCAAATGCTATCTGCAATTAATGTAGTGTTAATACCTATTAAGATTGTAGTTGATAGTGTTTCCAAATGGAAGAAGTACACAACCTCCATTAACACTGGTGCTACACTCAACTTTGCCCACAAGGATGTCCTAACAACATGGGTTCAATCTAAGCCATTGAGGATTGATAGCATGAACGGAGTAAGGTATTTGATACATTTTGCATTTGGGGTGCCAATTCAGTTGAATAATTCCATTATTGGAACAACCAATTTTGTTCCAATAAGAGACAATGGTTTTGACATGGGGATTGGCTCACACTTCATGGACTCCATGGCCCCATACACAATTGGGACAAATATGATTGTCTATTCTCCCAGTGAACAAGGGAAAAATACTAGAATCATAGTGGCAAGAATCCCTCCTGCACTACATCAATGACAAAATAATTAGGTTAGAAATATCCTTTCTAACCCTTCACTGGATGAAATTCTCACTCAACATCAAATTTATAGATAACTTAAAAAGGCACTGGTACCATTGACATCATTAAAATTATTTAACTTAACATATAGAAGTCTAGTAGCATTACAAAATGTTCTAGTAAGTCTTACCTCATCTTCCTTATCTAGCTTACTAGGGAAAGAAGTCTTTGTCACTACTAGAGTTTTCAAAATTCTCATATGAGGAATAGAATTTGATTCCATTGGAATCCTTGGTTGATGGATTCCTACACTTCCATAGCTAGATTATTCTTCCTCATCATTAGCTCCATCTCCACTAGGCTATGAAATGTCTTCATATGAATGTGAATGCTAATCATCTTCACATTTTTGGATATGGCTAGGATTAAATTTTTTGTCTACCTTTTTGATATTTTCATCCAACCAAGGAACCATTAGTTGAAATGTAGACTTCATACTTTTCATATCTCTATTCAAGGCCTAAACTTGTTTCTTATTAGAGGCCATCTATATTTGATAAAATTCTCAAAAAAGTATAACTTACAATAATCCAAAAGCTCTGATACCAATATAATTTGGAGTAGATTCACTCCAAAATTAATTCATCTTATAAACACTAAATCTATATATCATGTAAAAATAAATAATTTGCTAGAAAATAAGAAAAATTGCTATTTTTAATTATTTAAGAGATGATTATAATAGGATTCCACAATGCAAAAAACATCAAACAACATTACACACTTGAATGATGCTATAGAGCATAAAGCTCTACAACCATACACTGGCTTCTCTCAATGCAAGATGTAACTGTTGGAGAATTTCTTTCATAACTTGGAATTGAGATCTCAACTCACAATTGACCTTGGATTTGCAACACATGCACTTAATGTGTTTTCTCATACTCTTTGTGACATCCCATTCCCAAATGTCATGGAAAATGTCAAATATATGTTATATTAGACATTATGCATAAGAAGAAAATATAACAAACATCAAATATATGTAACATTCGACATTATGCGCATAGGAGATAATAGAGAAAGTCTAGAAAGAGAAAGAAAAAATGCTTTATTAATGAGGAATAGTGTATCTAGATCATGCTCTAAAAGTGTTCCTTAGGGTTTTGCTTCCTTTGGCATCTATCCCCTAGAAGCAATCTAGCATGACCACCACAGTTAGGCCTATAATCAGCTAGAAGGGATGGCTAGTCCACTTTCTATCCTACTTCACTTGGCTTCTATGACTTGCCTATATCGGCTTTGCCACTCTATGCATGGGACAACCTCTAACCCCAAGTATAAATGTTTTAGGTCAAACCCCTAAATGTTACCTCAAGAGACACATATGTTATTACAACATGTCCTTTTTTGGGTCTTAATCACAACTACCATTTTGGGTCTTGTTATGATAACAATAACACTTGTTATGAAGAGGCATCATCTTCATTATGTAGTAGTATCATTTGGGAATGGGGACATAATAATCTATCCCCTTTAGGTTTCATTCATCCTTGAATGAGTCCACATGCACTATCATTTTTCAGCTTTAGTGCTTCTATTATGGTCCTATGCTCCAATACTTTAATTTCTCCTTTGAACTTAGAATTTTTGCTTGCTTATTCTATAAATAAAACATATATGAGAAAAAATATATGGAAAATAAATATTAATTTCTCAACACTTACTTTATTTTCTAAGATAATGATAAAAGGTGAAGTAAAGATCTATCAACCACTAATCATCAATCCTAACCATGGTCACACAATGTGTAACTCATATCTACTTACCCAAGTAAAGGTAGGAAAATTATTTATTCCAAAATATTATGAAACAATGAAAAAAATTAATAAGAACATAAACAAAATAAGTGTGAGATACTTCATACTCTTGAGCAACCTTATGAATTGATAAAAGTAATTGTAATTTTACCATAAGTTATATATGATCAGATGGTATTGTTCGGGATGACAAGGCTTCATCTTAATTCTTCTCCACTTTTTATTTAGAAATTAACTCTAGTAGTTTGGTAACTTGGAAGAATTGAACATCATACCAAATATAATCTAGGGTCTCAATGAAGAATTTTGTTCACCCATCCTCATTAATCATAGTAGAGTAATTAGTAAACTATGGTTCTTAATGAGCACTAGCCATCAACATCATCTGTTCCTGAATTCTAGAATTTGATTTATCTATTTAAGATTCAAAGTAACTAGAATATGCATTGACCAATGGAATTGCATGTTGAATTTTTGAAAACATCTTCTTCAAATTAGGTTCGTCTTCCAAGGATTCCTTTACACATCCATATTTTAAGAATTGATAAACACTACTTTCAACTTTTGCATTGAAGTCTCCACAAAGAATAAATGGAATTAGATTAGTATGACTTAGAAATAAGGTATTCTTCAAAATTTCTTTCATCTTCTTAATCAGGTATGCTCCTTGACACAGTCTTACATCTAAACATGTTGATTTGGTAATCAAATGTGTGTTGACCATGCATACACATCTTCCTAATAGATGGACTTTTAGAATTACTACCAAGTTTATGGTAGTTTTTCAAAATCTTGATTGTTCTTTCTTTTGCATTATGTGAAGTTCTAGAATTTTGAAAATCATATTTTCTAAACGCCATTCAAATACTTGTACTAATTCAAACTTGGCTTCTTTATAAAAGATCATGCAACCATTCATGTTATAATATCTACAATAGGCTAATCTATATGACTCAAAAGAAGAGCTTCCACAAGAACCTTTTTGCTTATAAATACCTTTGTATCCCATCTTTCCCAAGTCTTGTTGGAATTGGTATAGAAATTCCCACGGCAAGACTTCTTGTAGGCATAAAACTTCAGCATCCAAATCTTGTAACTCTCCTAAAATCCATGGGTATCGATACTCATGCCAATTGAAAGCCCATAGCAGATGTAGTGGATGTTGTTTCTCATGTAACCACTCATGAATGAAATGGCTACAAGCCACTTACAAATGCTTACAAAGAAAAACATAGAGTCACGTATGATGGATAACAGTTTTTACAATGATAGCCATTAGTAACAATGAAAGTTGCAACCAAAATATAAAATACAAAAATAGGCAAGAAAGAAAAGAGGATCAAAGGTAAAATATGAAGAATGCCTTCCTTCCCATAGGTCATTCCCTTTGGGAAATAGGATGACACCTATCACATTAATTTCCTTTTCAAGAGTGCACTAATGCACAACTAGATCTCATCTTGATTTCTCATGAGATTTTTTCTTGTTTGGTAAAGATGCATGGGCCACATTTGAGAAGCAGAATGAAATCAAATTTTCAGTGATTAAAGATACTATGTAGAAATTGTATTTGGTCATATTGTGTAATGATTTGATAGAGAGATGAATAAGTCAAGACAAAAATTAGGTCTTTGAATCAAAAAATTTCTAGACAGATATCAAGACATCTTGCCACTTGAACTATTACAGACTCTACCATGATTGAAAAATAAAGTCTAGAATAGTTGTAGCAATTCAAACGGTATAAAAATTAAAATGCCCAAAGCTATGAAAATTAAAATGATGGCTTGAAGGTTTAGTTTAAAAGCAATATTTGTGACCCTTAAAATCTTCATTTTTTGCTCCTATGTTTGATGAATCTGGTTATCAGACCAAATTCATAAAGGTCATTCCATTGGCCTCTATTTTATTCTCTTCAAATTCTCTGTTAAGATTTTAGTGAACTAATTCCACCTCCTCCTTCCACACATCATTAGCCAAACCTAAATTAAGTTCATTCAACATTAATAAATGACCTATGGGTCATCACAATACATGGGAATCTTCATTGGGGAAAATCCACTTGCAATCCTATCATTATCATTAAACTCAATATTTCTAATTTTTATGATAGCATTTCTTAAAAAGCCTTGCTACTCGTAATGCAATTTTTGAGCTTCAATTAATGGTTTGTACAATAGATGCATTGCATTTTCAACACTATATAATTCTTGGCACATTTTAGCCATTTCATGGAATAGAGATATGAGATGATTGAAACCTCCAAAATATTTCAATATAACTATTTGAAATGGTAAGATGTAGGTTGAAAAGGTATTGATTCCTATCACTCGCTCAAAAAAAGATTGGATGAAAAGAGCAATATGGTAATACAAAATGTTTACTTTCAGTGTTTGACAATGGGGCTATTGAAAATTCCTCTTTGGTAATGAGATGGGCTGCATTTATTCTCCCTAATTTTAATTCTTTAGATTATCAATCAGACTGATACTTAGCACGGGAAACAAACATATGATTTTGCTTCTCAAAATTCACTAGGTTGGAACTTTTACATGGCTCAAGTCTATAGAATTCTTTGATCATTGCTTTTATCCCTACTAAAGATGTTCACCTTCTTCCAGTCCATCTCTTTTGTGGATATTCTAGAGGTCTGTCTAACTCTTCTTTGGAACATGCTGTGAGGTGGATTAGGTATACTAGAGTATTGTCCTCAAAGCAACATCATTGGCTGTCTACATCATCAACTAAAGCATTCCTTGCATGGAGCCCTTAAGGAGGAAAGGCATGCATATCAGGGAAACCATAACATTATTGGTGGAAATAATGATGCACATATGAAAGATAGTGAATAGAAGGTTGCAAGAGATAATGTGCCAATGGCTACTGAATTGACAAGCAAGGAATCTTTATTGCTAGAAATAATTTCAAGAATTGATCATTTGGATACAAACGGTTTATTTTCGTTGCCTTCAAAAAATTTCTTAAAGACTAATAAAAGAAAAATATCCTTATCGTTGATTCATTGTAATTAATATGAAACTTGAAAATCATTTGGGGATGATTTTGAAATAGCATGTAAAAATGTTTAGAATAATTATAAAGAGGGCACCGAGAAGTGGGATGCTACATATAGCATGCTCCTTTGTGGTAGAAAATATTTTGAGGAGTTTGCAGATAAAGTACAAAACTATTTTCCATATTACTAATAATGGCAAGGACTGCAATAATAGTTCAGAGATTTTCATGAACAAATGTTTGTATAAACTATCCCATCAAAATATTAGTGAAAGTTTTTAATATCTGTGTGTCTTCATTTACATTTGCACAAAACATCTTGCCTGCTAAGGTCACTGAAGAGAGAAAAGTTGAGACAATGAAGAACTAAATTTTTCCAAAGATAGAGTTATCTGGGAGAAGAGTTGAAGTTGGATATTTTGAAAGAAACTCAATAACAAAAAAAATAATGCTATAGAGTAGGCATCAGATTATTCAAGCTCATTTGGAGACACCCGTATTGATTCTTATGGATCAGATTCTAAAATTGAGGATGCCTTTGAAGTAGAATCACAATTTTGGAAAAATGAGAATAAAGAAGTTGCTGTGGATGAATTTCATGGCAGCTGAGGGTTTTGTTGAGCTACTGCCAGCAATCTGATGGAGGTGAACAAGCTAGAAGAACGCTACTCTACTAGGAGGTCCTACAATATTGATTTTCGACATTACCATCTCAGTCGCAGCTCATTCTTCGGTTCTTCATCTGTTTGCAGAAATGGCGAGCCAGAACTTCATCTTAGGCATCTGGATGGTCAGTGGTCCTTTAACATGTGATGTTTGCACATTTCCTTGGAAACAATGATGATGACGGGACGGCGGAGGTGCAGGTCAGTGAGATGCGTGTCATGGCGGTGGTAATGACACACGTGGTGCAACATAATCATGCCACGGTGGCCAACATGGCCATCATTGAGCCAAGCTCTGGACTCGGAGTTGCTCTACATTTTCTCTGGAAAGGCCGTGAGGGCGCTCTGGCTCGACCTCGCTGTGCTTGATAATGGTGGCAACACCACCAGATGCAGCGACACAATGTTCAGGCATAAGCTCGGCTAAAATGATGAATTTGACGTGTGGTAGAGCTTCAAACCATGGAGCCCGTGTACATAGAATCGAAGCATCAATTCTAATATGGAAATGCAAGAGAATTGCAGTGTGGTGTTCAAAGTTCACAAGCCCCACACCTGATCTTCTCTAGATTGGCATTGAAGATTCAGACTCCTGAATATTATTACCAGTGACTCTCAATTTTGGGAGATTGTGGGAGGATTTGAATCCTCGGCTTCTGCCAAGAGGCACTTACAAAGGAATCTAATTCATCAAGAGCAAGAGTAGCTTTAGGATCAGGTTCCATGTTGTCGTTGTTACAGAGATGTAGGGTATGCCAATTGCCACTTTCTTTGTGGGTGCGTGGCTACTTCTAGATTCATGAATCCCAACAATAAGAAGAGCATAATACCAAATGCCTTTTTCACACATCTTCATCATCAAATTTGCTACAGAGATGAAGATGGTCATGGAGTTGCTGGGAAGATTGCAGAATGCTTAGAAAAAGATGTAATGCCATTCAGCACATGGCCAGACAGAGATGCCGCAGATCAGGGAAGCATTTAATATTTTTAACAGCTTTTTGACCAAGTATGAAGATCACACGTGGTCCAGAATGTGGATTAATTTCATCAAGTTAGGGGCCAATAGATCCTAATAACTCTATAATATATATTTACTATGGTTACTATCTCTATTACTATGATTTAAATAAAATATTTTATGATTTAAAAAGGAAAAGAAAGTTATGGAATATTTGTGTAACATCCTATATAAAGGGGACATTTGGCTATTATCCCTTTTATTCCTATGGAAGTTGTAACTTCCTATGATAGTTACAACTATGATATTTGTAACTAATTTTAATTTTGATTAGCATGAAGACACTTGGCCACCATAGCTTTTATACAAAGGCCACTTGTCAACTACAACTTGTTTATCTCCATGATGACCACTTGGCGACTGAAGGGCCACTTGGCAACTAAATGGGACACTTTTTAGCTATAGCTTTTTTATCTCTATGGTGGTTACAACCATCCAAAAGTTTTGTAACTTACCTAACTTGTTGGGCAAGTAAGATCTCCTAACTTGTTGGGAAAGTTATAACTTCCTTACTTGGGAGAGAAGTTAGCTAAGATATTTTGAAATATGTAACTACTTTTTGAACTCTATAAAAGGGCTTCAGGGGTAAGAATAAAATCATCATAGCACTTGGAGCTCTCACTTGGAGACACACTTTGGGTCTTGGAAGAGCATTGCAAAGAAGAAATTATGAAAGATTGCTTGTAAGATAACTGGCTAAAGAAAAGATTTCAGCCTCTTTTTCATAATCCTATGAGTTATGTTTTATTTTTATTTTGTTTAAATTTTTTAGTTAGTGGTTTAGATAGTATCATCCTTGGCAAGTAATTTTGGGATTTTTAGATTGCTCTTATT
>MNCI01008572.1:1581225-1591740 GCA_015680685.1 Gnetum montanum
ATTTTTTGGTAGCATAGTAGGATTGTCTTGAAGAAATTGCTTATTTGAGCCTTGGAAGTTTGAAAAATTCGTACTTATTGAATTTGGAATATTTTGAAGTGTTTACTCATATCATTTTACCTTGTTTAAACATTTGAGGTCCTAACACAAATCTACTTTCTTTTCTATCTATTTCCATTGAATCTTGCTCTATTTCTAGTTTTCTTGTGGAACTATTTCTTTCTCTGGGAAAAATTAGAAGTAGATTTGCAGAGTTGTGCTCAAATGTTTTTGCAAAATTTTATTTGTTACAAGTAGGTATTATAAGGACTATGTAGACTAGGCAATTAAACAAAATAGGAACTCTTAACAACTCACAGTACTTGGCAAAGTTGGCTGAATCTCTTTAAGATAAGTCATTTGTAGTTTACACACAACGCAATCGTTTCATTTTTCACAACTACACACCACAACAGCACACACACATACTCACATTAACTATTGAGTCTATTTGAAGGTATCTAGGCCTTGGTGTTGCCAGAGACCAGCAGGCACCTAAATCCTGTTCGAGGACACTTGTTGGTAGTCGCATCCTAAACGGTCGCCAACAATAATATGTTGTCCAAATGCATAGTCAATAAACTAGTTGGTTCAACCTTCACATGGCCTACAATAGGGAAACTCTCTCTACCCTTATATCTTCAATATTATTTTTAAACTACTTGATACTTGCCTAGATCACATCAAGCTAGCCAACCCCCTTCTTTATCAAAGGAATAGCAAGAAATACATGAATGATACTATGCTTATTATTGGGGCTTCATTGGTAGATTCTCAAACTCTCAAATGGGACCATTCTCTCTTCTTCTTTATCATCAATTTACAAATCAATTAAGCTAAATATGCAATCTACAATGTTAGTTTCTTACAGGGTAAGTTCCACTTCATCCTTCACACCATTAGTAACATCTTCAAATCATTACTAGATAAATATCTTGGAGTTCCTCTTTTCATCTCCTACTTCTAAAAATGCTTTTGGAACACTACTATGAAAACCCTTTAAAAACATATGTCTAATTGGAATAGATTGTAAATTTCCTTTGTGGGCCACCTATGGTCCTCTAAGCTATTCCAATATATGCAGTAATGAATATCCTACCACTTAAGGCTAAAATGCATAACATTAACAAAATTTCTTGGTGTCCTATCTAGTTTAGGTTAGAGTCCATTGAAAAGGTTCATCTAGTTTCTTAGGAGTGTACAACACACCCAAAAAATTCTAGACATCTAAAGGTTACCTCATTCTCACACAAAGACTCTACAACCTCATCTTCCAATAGGTATCTCCCTAGCATCCACAAGCAACATGGTATAACATCCTCATTACTAAATACCCATCACTATGAAATGACAACATCATGCATGCCTCTTGGGATTTTCCCCAAATTTTTTTCACAAATTACCAATTCCTTAAACACCTTATCTGGATCTAGCCACCTTTTCCCATGTCTTTTGCTATGTTTGCCTATGTCTTTTATTGATTATAGATGAAGCATTGCTATGTCCCACCTTGCTTCAATACTTTGTCCTTGTGCCTATGAATGGATCCATCATGCTTGGGGCACCAACATTATGCTTCTTCACTCCACAATTGATTCCTTCATTCACACTTAACCTCTACTTCTTGTTCTCATAGCATGTTTGCAACTCCACTCACTTCTGCACTCATGGTAAACATGTCATCCCACTCTAAATCATTATGTAGAGTAATCAAAATCCACTAGGGTTATTGAATTCCTCTTAACATCAAAACTAGCATGTGACATTCATTGTTCTTTCCATCATGTGACCACATTCTTGTGTGTTTGGAAAATCTCTATTGGACCATGTATTGTAATCTTTCTCTAGCTCATTCATCACCAAAATGCCATTCTCACATGGGGCATTCTTCACCCTTACAGGTTTTATGGACAAGGCTAATGCATGTTGTATAGGCTAGCTAGTGAATTCATGTTCCATTTTCTTAGTCATTTCATGAACTTCACAATAATCCATACAACCATAAAAGATATCCTTCATATCACTCAAGATCTTACCTTCATGCTAGATCATGATCCCCTTTTGCATGGATGACACATCACTACTTAGTGGGTGAGCATTGTTTGGTAACTTTGGTAACACCATAATAAGATTTTATTCAAATAGGCTATTTGTGTCCTATCCTCATGCTTTACTCATACCATTCTCATCACCATTGCCTTGTACTTTAGAAAAGGGATCTACACTTTTCCATCTTGCATTGAGATGTTTAACCCTACCAACATGAGAAAATAAATCATCTGAAAAAGGTTGGAAAACATTGTAGACATCCATGCCTTGAAGGCCTAGCTAACCTTCTTTGCCAAGGGATGGTGGAATTTCTTCTTTCTATTCACTATTCCATTACTTAGTCTTACTTCCAATGTCATCCACATTTGGAATGGCATTGCCTTTAGGATGGATGACAAAATTTTTTATATCATGGAGCCTAACATTATGTAGATAATTGAATTCCATTAAATGGAGAAGTAAATTGTGAAAATCATACCGAAAAACTAAGAGATTGTGCAAGGTTTCTTCATCAAAATACCTCAAACCACATTGCACAGAGATGGGGGTTATAAAGTTACAAGTCTCACCAAGACTTGATAGTCCACAACTAAAAAGGTTTGCAAGTATGTTTTTTACCAACTCTCATATTGGCTTATGGGTGGCCATCTACAAGTCCTTTGGATCTTTAAAAATAGCACCAACTACTGACTCATGAACTATGAAGATACACCATGGCACTATACTATTTGCTACCAACAATTATGAATTTGGCCCTATCCATGACTATATTATGCATTTTTATGTGTAACACATGGCAAAAATGGTTGGCCTTGTAGTTTAGAATGCCTTGAGCATTATGTGATTTGTGCCTTATCACACTATAATTTGGCAATATGGGTAAGGGTCACCCTTCTTTTTTTTCTATGAAGTCTGTCCAACTAAAGCTCTACTTGGGTCCATGTTACCCCCTTTTCTTGGTTCCCTAATTCTATCTAACTAAAGCTCTTCATAGGTCAATGTGGCTTCTTCTTTTTATGAACTTTGTTTTTTTTGTTCAAGTAATATTGTGCTATTGAGTATTTTCAAGATAAAATAAAAGGAGTAACCTGAATCCCCACCTTTATTCTATCATATATTTCATATTTCATATTGGTAATTGGAATGAAATATTAAATTAACCATGGTGTCAACTATATCTATAAGGAAGTTACAGAGGTCCACAATTGATTCCCATGAGAGGAGAAAACTACATTATCCATATTCTAGATGAAGATGTAGATCCATTCTTTACAACATCCATGTTGTATATGAAAGCCACAGGTTCATTATTTCATCTTCATTTACTACTAGGTATGTTCTCATTCAAAAGACATGAGATGACCTCAAAATAATTAATGGTAAAGGTGCCACAAAATTTTCCTTAAAACATGAAGTATTAGATGTCTACAACCAAGGATGTAAGAAATATGAAAATAGGCATTTTGAATGGTTTTTCAAATGTTTTAAGAAATATTTCCATTTCCATGTAAGTGTGTGAATTTCTATATATGTGAATTTCTTTATACATATTAATAAAAATTAATCTGATTTTTCTCTCTATATTGAAGACTAAAAACTTTGATTATAGCAGATATTTTATGTCAAGGTTACATTTCCAACTAGAGTTAAGGAAGTAAATCAATAAGGAAATGAAAAGGAAAATACATATATTGACAAAGTAGGCCTCTTTCCAATGGACTTTATTTTGTAGGAGCTCGAGGCACTCTTCATCTACCTCTTATCAAACTAATAGATAATATTATTTAAGAAAATTGCATGAACCCTTATTATGCCTAAATCATAAAATGAACTTTTTATAAGAACCATGGTGTGAATCCTTGGTCCTATTGAAGCATTGAATCAATGTTGTATGTTTAAAAATGATGGAAACTTTGTTGCTTATATGGGTGATGGGACGCGATATCACATGGGCTATGATATCTATAACTAAGAGGCGACACTCCCTTGTTTCCCCATCCTGGGCTAGAAGTAGGGAAACTATGGCAGTTTGATCACTCCAGAGATAGAATATTTTCCATGTGCCCACAGTAGGAGTCCCAAAGTGAACAAATCTTTATTCAAGCAACATTGTACCTGAACACAAGTTGTGTACGGCAATAAAGACGAGCTTTCTGGATAAACCTTGTAGTGCATGGAATAGGATTTTATTTATTATTTTCTCTCTCACCCTTAAACTCCTAGAACACGGTATGAGTACGACTTGATTACGAGCATCTAAGGAAGTGTACGGTTAGTCAAGGAATTGGCTGCTCATCACAATGTGGTATGAGTACGACTTGATTATGAGCATCTAGTGTGACTACTTGGTAACCCAGTGGCATATCCAAGATCTACACTTGGTAATCCTAGTGGTAGTCGTGCACCAATATGTGTATGGTTTGTCAAGGAATCGGGTGCTCATCGCACTTTGGATAGATAGCTTCCTCAACCCTTTCCTCCTAGTTAAGTGCCTCAGTACGATCACTTCGAGCACGTGCGTTATGCATGGTGATCCCAGTCATGATTAGCGCTTAGTAGTCGCGGTTGCATCGATTCAAGGTGTGTACAGTAAGTGGGAACGGATGGTAATGCTAGGTAGTTTAGACTTAGTTCATTAGTTAGAGTTAGTTAGTTTCTCAACTCTTCACTCATTAGCATAGGAGACATAAAACATAAAAACTATAAAAATCATATACCTCAGACTTACTTAACCATACAGCGTGACAACTACAAGTAAGTATGGGAAGACAACAAATAATTAACCCTAAGTGTTCCATGGGGCGTGTAGGCATTTAGTCTACGGAGTTCGACTGGATTGCGTGTGCTACATTTGTTTCATATGGTTGAGTGCAGGGGTATCTCGCCACTCATCATTGGCACCGTTGCCAGGGACTAAGTGTTTGTGCGTTGAATAGAACATAAAGGATATCACTCACATTGTTGGGAGCCTAAATGAACCTTCGAGTTAATTAATTAATTAAAGAAAAATTTTATATAACGGTAAAATCTGCACACCGATAAATAACAATGTCTTCTAGCAAAAGCAATTCACCACATAAGGACCATACAGAGAATATTCGACAATCAAAAACACATAACTTGAATTAGCTGGTGCCTCAAAAATACAAGATAGTCTATACTCATCCCGATGAGTATATTCCCAACTTTACTTTTATTCTCCATCCAGACGAATAGATGTGCTGGAGAGATTTGCAAGGTAACATCATGTTACCTCTAGATTGATCTGTCCCAAACATGCTTCTCTATGCTTTGGCACAGATAGGCATGCCGGAATTATATGCCAAATAAGTTGCGGTAGACTTTGACATGAGGGATTATCATCCCACAGATTTACAACATATGAGGGACTCAAGGCAGGAGAGTCAACATACACTATTAAAGGGAAAAGGTTCGCACGTCCTTAGAAAAATCGGAGATGTTCCCCCTCCTAATGAAAGTGAGGAGGTTGGGTNGTTCGCACGTCCTTAGCAAAATCGGAGATGTTCCCCCTCCTAATGAAAGTGAGGAGGTTGGGTATCAAAACCTACAATCAACGATACATAACATTGGTTTTGATGCCTGTGAACACCAGCTATTCACAGATGGGACAACAACAAAAGACAAGGATGGGCACTTAGATCGTCACCACGATCAGGGTTGTAGCAGCTGAAGAGAAGGTAGGAAACATCACCATGGTGATGGTTCTCCTTCTTCTTCCCCTTCTTCTCATCACTCACCCTCTCCTTCCACATCTGGGTGCAATCATGAAGAGCGTAATGGAGAGGATAAAAGTAAGAAAAATGAGAGACTTCGACGAGAGAGTCGAGAGTGAGGACAAGGGCATGAACTTAGGGAAAGTAGGGAACAAAAAAGACATCACAGGCGTCATGAAAGAGACGATCATGACAAGCCCCTACTTGCAACTCAAAGTATTCTTGATATAACGGAGGCTGTTAGAATTCCCACAAGGCATTTAAAAGATAGTTGGATCAGGCATTTAGACATGAACAACATCCCACGATTTGAAGGGGGATACCATGTAGATCCAAAAAATCATTTATAGGCATTCCATGATTCTTGTGCCTTGCAAAATATAGAAAATGAGTGGCAAAAACTTAAGAAGCAAAGAGTTGGTATTGGTCCTTAGAACCAGAAACCATCAGGAGGTGGACTACGATGCTAGAAATCTTCAACGATAAATATCAGACGTACTCTTGAGTGTCTAATTTGCGTAAGTAGATCCAAGGCTAGAAGAAAGGTACACATGAACCCTTGGATGCTACCATGTCCCACTACTACACACTGTTACATCATTGCCTAGGCCATGGATATGCTCAGTGGGATCAACTTCACCACATCGTGGATGGGCTAAGGCATGAAACTAGAAGAACCCTTGGGATTTATGCCCAAGGGAGACTCTCACAACTTAGAGCCCATGAAGTACATAGCTTGTTGGAACAAGTAGCAAAAAAATAAGGTGAGCTACACAAATGGGAAAGTGTAGAAGAATATAACCATGACCCCTCTCTTCGAAAGAAGGGAGTGGAATTTTGCGATGAAGAGGATGAGTCACCAATTGAAGAGTTGGTGAATAGAAAGACCTTGCCGCTTCAAAAACTCACAACAGAAATAGCAGCCAAGGTAGATGACGTATGGAGTTTCTTAGACTCTAAAATTGAAAATATCTTAAAAATTGTAGAAGAGTCTAAGGTAGAACAAAGTAGTGACAAAGGTAAGACAAAGTGGAGAGATTTAGGCCCTGCACATAACAAGGGTAAGGGGAAAATCACTAACTCCGATGTGATTATGGATTTAGACACAGATGATGATGGTGGATGTGAGATCTACCACTATGACCATCCTAAGGGATGTTGTCTAATTATCTCACATCTAAAAGAGTCTGGGGTGTATGCACTTAATCCGAGACTTAACCAATGGAAAACACCCCGAAGGTTACCTTATCCACAAGGTAACCCAAGGCAGTTCCACCAACCGTTAACTTATTATCCAAGTGGAACTCCACCACAACCCATCGGATAACATCAATAGTGGCAATACCCATAGTCATGGGGGATGCCATCACCGAAACAACAGTACCCTTACCGGTAGCCTGATCCTTATGGATATTATGTGCAGTAGCCAATTTCTCCAAGTGACTCTATGAGTCACACAAGTCCCCACCGGCACTACCAAGTTCAGGAGTACTTCAAAAGGACTCCTTCTCCTCCGGGAGACACTCCATACCCACACTATCCTCCAAATTCATCCGCATCTCTTCCATAAGTAGTTCCCATAACACCTCCTGCTCCAACAATGCAAGGGAAACTTCCTTCTCAACCGCAGCAACGTCATGCTGCGAGACCTGTAAATATTCAACCTGCTACTAGTTCTGAATACTGTAAAAAGAGAAGACCCTTATTTAGAACCAAAAGCCTAGATAAACTGTCGTAATAACAAGTGGTTGAGCCCATGTGCATGCCTCCACCATCTAACACTTCAAAGCACCCTTAAGTCCAATAGAGCTTAATGCATATGGTTATGTTAACGCATACCGTAACTGACTGGATCAAGGTAGGTCACCTTCCCAGGAAACTAACTGATCCTGGAAGTCCCTTACTCTACCTTCAAGTCGTTAGAAATGAACCACATAGGACTATTCTTGACTCAGGTTCCAGAGTCAACTAAATTTCACGAGAGATGTATCAAGCTTGGAACCTGCCCCAACTTAAGAAGAGCAACATCCAACTAGAGCTGGAAGACCAATCCATCATCATTCCCTTGGGATTGGTGGAGGACATCATTACCACTGTGTGTGGTTGATCTTACCCAGCCGATTTCCTGGTGATTGAAGTCAACAACAACGAAGGGGACTTCCCAATTATAATGGGAAGGGCATGGCTTAGTACAGTAGACGCATGCCTTAGGATCCGCGATCTTTCCTTAGAAATCTCTAAGATAAATATTTATGGAAATATCAAGAAGAGGAAAGTTCCATGCATCACATATAGTGATTCATCGGGTGATGACATGGAGGAAATGCCTCCATGTAGCAGGTGTGCCCTTGAAACTTTGAAACAAAGATGCCTGTATGTAGCAACCACACAACCCGTAGTAGACACCCCATGGTTGACAGCTACTTGAGAGAGCAAACGAATATGCATGGAACAAAATGAGGAGACAAACCATGCCAACAATGAAGGCATAGACACATTGAAACATGAGCGTTGCCAACTTCCACCCCTCAACCTAAAAACATCAGTTGGGAGAAGTTGGGCACTTCTATAAAATTCAAACAAACACTCATTATTTTTGACCTCTTCCTTACAATTCAGTCATGGGGGAGATGGCCACCTCTACTAATCATATGGGGCCCTCACTTATTTTAAGTTTTTATTTTACAATGTTTTTGTTTTACACTTTTTTTTCTTTCACATTTTTGTTTTACAACTTTCTTTAACTTTTCTTGTTTTTGTTTTGCAACATCGTTATACTTTTCTAGTTTTTGTGTGTGTGTGTGTGTGTGTGTTCCACCCTATAAGTTTGTCACCAAATAAGTGTTCGAAATGATGGTATGAACTGTTTTCATGTTGATTGCTAATGTTTGGTTTTTACCTTTAAGTCACAATGTTGATACTAAGGTATGTTCTTTTGATATGGCAGGCAATGAGATCATTTCATCCATCCATCCACAAGTTCTATGGTCTCTCTTGGCTTGGAAATGTATAGTCCTCTTTTAATAAAAACTTTAACAAATCGGTGACTGGGCATTTCTCAAACTAAGGAAGGACTCAAGGTTCAAAAAGGGTGTGACTTCAAGGGAACTTGATGCTTTTGTGATGGCCATTCTCTTGGGTGCTTGGATTTTTTCTTTTTGAGTTTTCTTGTCGTTCCGATGTTACCCCAATTATCAAAAGATGAGACAATAAAAATAAGAAGTCTTTGCATGGTGTGGTTCTCATGCATAAAAACACAAAACACAAAACACAAAAAAAAAGAGAGAAAAAAAAGAGAAGAGAAAAGAGAAAAAAGTGAGAATTCAAAGCACACCCCTTAGATGAAATAAACTTGGGCTACAAGCACTGGTTATGGAACCAAAAGTGTTCCTTCTAACTAAGGCCCTTCTCACTTCCCATTCTCTCCTTTGTTTCATCAGAATGGTGGTGGATCTTTGGGGAAGCATTCTTATTACTCAAGTTTATGGTTTGGCCAAATGCATTGATGCAAAGTCACTGGATGTGGTTGGTTTGAGGCTGGAGTTGGAATGAGATTTTCCAAGTTACATTAATCATAAAACACACAAGGGGCTATACACCACCTTCTTTGGGATTCCATTCCATTCTCTTCTCTCCCCCCTTCTCTCCATTGTTCACCTCATTGCCAGTTGTATCATTAGTGTATATACTTTGGTTGATGCATTTTTTTCTTTTGGTAAATTCTTGCGGTTAAGACTTTAACTCTTATTCCAAATGACATTCCTAGAGCCTACAGACTCTTCGAATGTGGGTTTTTTAGGGCATTAAGGGCATGAGCCTACTTTGGGGAGGACCCACTGACATTCCTAGTTGGTGCACCAGTTAACCTCTTTTCCTTAATATTTTGCAATTAATTTTATTTTGTTCATTTCCATCTTGACATCCATTTCATTGATGCCATATTTGTCCCTTTTTATCTATATTTCTTACTCCTTTCCTTTCTCCATTCTAACGCTACCAGAGGTTTGCGATTAGTCATGGGGGTATGGGGCCCGATTTTTTGGATTTTCTCCTAGCCCTAAATTTTTTGATTTTTTTCCTAACCCCTACACCTTTGGTAGTCATCATTAATACATTCCCAGATCCACAATTAGCCATACCACAACCTAGCTAATGAACCCACACCGAAGCAAGTTATTAACTACATTGAAATTCATTTACTCTTGCTAATATAAAATTTGTTGTGTGTGCAGATGACGATCATACAAAAATGGATTAGATCTAGGGAAAAACACTTGGAATGGAGTAGTGCTAAAGTGGCTATGTAAGGAGCAAGATCGATGATGAGCTTACGGATGGACAACGAAAGGCGCAATCTTGGCGTTGGTAGCAACAACACTTCTTTCTCTCTCTCTTTCTCAACTACCAACTAAGGCTTGATGTCATTGTAATAAGGTGTTCAACCTTGTTGTCATGAACACTAGTTTTGTCAAGTCTTGTGATGATGATCCATTCACATGTCATCCCATTAGTTCCATTCCCCTCAATAATCCCATACCTTCCAGATATTATTGTAAGGAACTCGAGGACAAGTTTTCATTCAGTCATGGGGGTATGATGGGTCGTGGTATCGCGTACACGATATCGTGTACGCGATATCGCGGTCTGTCATCATATCTATAAATAAGAGGTGGCACTCCCTTGTTTCCCCATC
>MNCI01008572.1:1592222-1642127 GCA_015680685.1 Gnetum montanum
AGCTTTCCGGATAAACCTTGTAGTGCATAGAATAGGATTTTATTTATTGTTTTCTCTCTCACCCTTAAACTCCTAGAACGTGGTATGCGTATGACTTGATTATGAGCATCTAAGGATGTGTATGGTTAATCAAGGAATCGGTTGCTCATCGCGATGCGGTATGAGTACAACTTGATTACGAGCATCTAGTGTGACTACTTGGTAACCCAGTGGTGTATCTAGGATCTATGCTTGGTAATCCTGGTGGTAGTCGTGCACCAAGATGTGTACGGTTAGTCAAGGAATCGGCTACTCATCACACTTAGGCTAGATAGCTTCCTCAACCCTTTCCTCCTAGTTAAGTGCCTTAGTATGACCACTTCAAGCACGTGCATTACATGTGGTGATCCCAGTGACGATTAGCGTTTGGTAGCCACAGTTGCATCGGTTCAGGGTGTGTACGGTAAGTGGGAACAGATGCTAACACTAGGTAGTTTAGACTTAGTTCATTAGTTAGAGTTAGTTAGTTTCTCAACCCTTCACTCATTAGCATAGGAGACATAAAACATAAAACTATAAAAATCATATACCTCGGACTTACTTAACCATACACCGTGAAAACTACAAGTATGTTTGGAAAGACAATGAATAATTAACCCTAAGTGTTCCATGGGGCGTGTAGGCATTTAGTCTGCGGAGTTCAACTGGATCGTGCGTGCTACAGTTGTTTCGTATGGTTGAGTGTAGGGGTATCTCACCACTCATTAATGGGGTTAAACAACATATGCTTCTTGTAGATATTCAATTATTTTAGCACCTTCAAAATATTCACTCCAGTGTTTGGATCCTCCAGATATGGTACCTGATAAGTATGAACTAGAATGTCATTCTTCAACAATAAATTGATGGAAGATAGCAAAGGACAAAACATTATATAATTTTTATAGTCTTTAAAGGTAAAAGCAATTTGTTAAGTCATACCAAGTGAAATTATAAAATAAGGCTCCAAGGATATGGTGTATAAAACCTGAAAGTGCCCTATTTTCTCATAAAGAACTTACCTATTTGCACTTCCATGAGTAGTACTATAGTTATAAAGAGATGTGAGTGAAATAGACTTATTGAAGATTCAAGTGTTATCTAATTTTAAAATATCCTTTTAAATTGGGAAAAAATTTTAATATTAGCATAAAATCATTTGAGATATGAATAATTTTGTTGAAAGGACAAGGAATAGAGATTACAGTATGCTAGTAGAAACTATAAGTAGAAAATGTAATATCTCTCATTAGTTCAAGGTTCATCTTTCACACCACCACATAGAGATGGTATGAAGGCTTCCTACATTATAGTTTTTAGAAAAAGAAAATGATGATATTATTGAACAAATGAATATTTTTACATTCAATACATTAGATTGCATAGATAAGTTCACAAAATTTATTGATTTAAAAGTATGGATTGTACCTATGATACACATGAGGCAACTCTATCTCCACTAAGGTTTCTCTCAAAATTTTTCAAAAATTAGATGGTTACATGTTAAAAGAACTTATTTGCAATCTATGAGCTATGATACAAACATAAAGGTTGTAGGTGGGAAAGAAAAGCATTGAAATTTTGATAAGAATTTTACAACATTATATGAGAAACAAATCTTCTTCATATTTTCAAAGAGCATATCATATTGCCTTTAGAAAAACAAAAGAATTACATCTTTGGAGATGGGACCTTAGGGAAATGTACCTATAGTTGATTTTGTAAGCTTCATCTTTCTTATACTTAATTGCATATTCCTCCATGAAGTATTTATTCAGTGCATTTTAGTCACTCTTCTCTAGGTCCTTCAATATTAACTAATTTTGGGTATGGTTGGAGGCCACTTTGAGAGTAGAATACCACAGGTGCACTGTGAACCTAGTAGCTATATAGATGGCTAAATGTACTTGATAATAATAACTGGCAACAAGATTTCATTTTTTATGCTTCTTACCAAATCATTCATATGTTAGAATGGTAGAGCACTAATGCCAATGGTACTTAAATTTTCATTTACTTTTACAAGCTTAAGAAGTTTAAAGTATAATTTAGGAGTCTATATGATGAAAGAAAAAAGCAAGGAGAATCTCTACAATATTCAATAAGAGATTAAGAGATAATGACTAGGATAAAAATAAAATATTTTAAAGAGAGAATTTAATCTTAATTTAAAAAGCTCTAGAGTTGAAGGAAAAAAATATTAATTTCAAAGATCTTGAATCCAATGGATCAAGAAAGGATATGGTAACTTTGAACTCTAATTTAGCATTCAATGGCGTCTAGTAGCCATTATCATAATGTGGATACCATGCTGATAAATACAAAATTACTACTAATTATTTTGAAAATGTATTTCCATCTTATAAGCTTTGAATAGGAAGGATTTTTGAGCAAATTCATTGATGATATCTAGTCTAGTAGTAAATCTTTTAAACAACCTTGTAACTAATTTAAAAAAGTGATTTGCACACTAAAAATGATAAAGCACCAAGGCTTTCCTGTAGATCTTTGTAGTAGTGTTGGGATACTATGGGAAAGCTTCTATAAGATATGATACATGAAATTAAGATATATAGTTGTTACAATATTTCAATTCCACATAGATTACCTTTCATCTTAGGGAGCAAGGTGCAACATTTATCTTTAATTTTAGACCCAACTATTTTGTGAGAAGTTATGTGTAAGTGGCTTGTAAATGGATACAAGCCACTTACAAATTATTACAAAGAAAAACATAGAGTCATGTATGATGGGTAATAATTGTTACAATGATAGCCATGAGCAACAATGAAAGTTGCTACCAAAATATAAAATACAAAAATAGGCAAGAAAGAAAAGAGGATCAAAGGTAAAATGTGGAGAATGCCTTCCTTCCCATAGGTCATGGCCTTTGGGCAATAGGATGACACCTATCACATTAAGTTCTTTTTCAAGAGCTCACTAATGCACAACTAGATCTCATCTTCATTTCTCATGAGAGTTTTTCTTGTTTGGTAAAGATGCATGTGCCACATTTGAGAAGCAGAATGAAATCAAATTTTGAGTGATTAAAGATACTATGTAGAAATTGTATTTGGTAATCTTGTGTAATCATTTGATAGAGAGATGAATAATTCAAGACAAAAATTAGGTATTTGAATCAAAAAATTTCTAGACAGATATCAAGACATGTTGCCACTTGAACTATTACAGACTCTATCATGATTGAAAAATAAAGTCTAGAATAGCTCTAGGCATTCAAACAGTATAAAAATTAAAATGCCCAAAGCTATGAAAATTAAAATGATGGCTTGAAGGTTTAGTTTAAAAGTAATATTTTTGACCCTTAAAATCTTCGTTTGCTGCTCCTATGTTTTTTGTCACTAAGGAAGATGGATCCTCAAGGTTGTGTTATTAATACAAATTATCAAATAAACACAACTATAAAGAACAAGTATATGGTGTTATTGATATAGGATCTCTTCAACCACTTCACTAAAGTACTATATTTTACCCAATTGGATTTAAGCCAAGGTTGTTATCGCATTAGAATAGCATGAGGTAATCAAAATAACATTTCATGTGTCACTAGGTATGGGACCTATTAATGGGCTATAATGCTTTTCAAGCTTTGTAGCACTCCAACCACTTTCTATGCTCTTATAAATAATACTTTCATTCAATTTTGAATGAAATTTTGGTTATCTACTTAATGATATATTTATATATAGCCAAACTCTAAAGGACCATATTCTGCATATTAGATGATCTTTGAAACGTTGTTGCAAAGTTAGTTGTATGTGAGAAGATAAGTGTTAATTTACTTAGATAGAAATGAAATTCCTTAGGCATATTGTCAGATATGGAATTGTTAAACCTAATCCATGGGTAGAATTTTGGCATGTATCCACAGTTCTTATATTTGGGAAGTTAAGAAACTACCTACCAAGAAACATATTTTCTAGTTACATAAAAATTTGAATGTGTTTATTCTAGATATCATCCTTAAAATTTTAACACCCAACACAATAGAATGATTTGTCTAGGGTAAATTTATTTTTTTAAAAATTACAACATAATACAACAGTGGTAGAAAATACTAACCTCATATGCCCATAAATCAATTGGCTTTTCTAGATGTTTTGCTAGACTATAAATAGATCCTTGCAAACATTTGAGTTTTTTGATTATAACAAAGTAATATCCCAAATAAAAATACCAAATTAATGCATATGCTTCTGATGGATAGTCCTATTGATGCATTAACAATGATCTACTTATTTAACTTTGTAGAAAACTATGAGATAATTATAATAAATATAATCATCCCAATTAAACATGCATAAATGACTAGCACCCAGATAGTTATATGCATTGCTTTATCATGTAAGCAATTAACATAAATAAAAAATTTCTCCTAATCCCTTACACCCAGCTTTGCTTATGAATTAACAGTAAATAACAAGAAAAATTAAAGTGATCAATTATCCCTTATGACATGCTATGAGAATAAACATAAATAGATAGATTAGAGAAATGATGAACATGTTTCCACATATATTTCATGTGTTTTTGTAAAATTTGCAAAACATCAAAGAGGTTAAGTGAGATGAGTAAAATGTGACCATTTTGTTAGAATTATCATGAGTGAAAACATTAGTAATTTGAATAGGTGAAATAAGAATACATTTTCTACATGGAAACATGCCATCCATGGTCTTCCACAACCTAGGTCATATTGCCAATTGATGTTAATGAATGGTCCTTTGAACTTTGAAGATGAATTTGATGTTGATAGATGTCATCCAGTTTCACATAGAGCAGTATTCACCATTTTAAACTAACACTATCATGACTCACTATACGACGTGAAGTAGGTTATGATGTTACCTTTTCTAATCAACCAATCATTGCAAATCTAGTTGTTAACTAATGACTAATGTTGTTTAATATTCCATTCCCCATCCTTTAAAATAATAAATAATAAATAATAAATAAATAAAAAGAAAGAAAAATATTTTCTACCGATTCTATTACAAATCATGTAACCATGCTTTCTTTTTCTTGTGGGAACCTATTTTAATCTAATTCATCATACTTAGTCATATTGACAAATAAATGCTAAGGATATTCTGATGACATGCCCAGATGCAACCAACTATAAATTTTATCCTTAATAAAATTACCATGTTACATGTTTGGTAAAAAAAAAATTACTCATGAAATCAAATACTAGGATGACTCAGTGTACCATGTTAAGTAGGTTATGATGTTACCTTTTCTAATTGATCGATGATTGCATATACAACATTGTAAATCAAAATTTTATATAGTATAGAAAATATTTTCTCATGAAATCATAACATCTTTTTTGGCAAAGTATAGTGGAGATTGAAAGTCAATATGTTATATGTTAATTAATAACCATAAATTTTTACAAATGTATAAAAGTCCAATTTAAAAATGATAGTTTTGTAATATTTATTGAGTTTGATCAAGTTACCCTAATGTGTAAAAGTGTTTAAATAACTAAATGAGTTAAATTATATTAAAACATTTAATAGGTAAAAATATGGTTGTACATGTGATAAAAAATAGATTTAAGTATATCTCCTTATCATTAACATAATTATTTTACCTAGTAATTTAGTATTTTATATAAATCTAAATCCCATAAAGAATTTTAAAATAAAATAGAATTATATCTTCCAAGTTTTTTCATATGAATTTTATGTTTATGCAATACAAAGAAATTTATTGGTTTAAGAAAAATTGTAAGATTAAATGAAATAGCAAGGTTACCATAATGTCTAGCCAAATATTTGATTATGTCATCAGATTCATACATTGATACACCTTTGTTCAAATCCACCTATAATGAAAAATAACACATGTTATCATATGAAGACCATGTACATGATATGCATACATTTTCAAGAATTGTACATAGTAAAATATGAAAACATGTCTTTGTCTAAATTTAAGACATTTAACATTATGGAATAATGTTTAGTAAAAAAATATAAAAGTACATGTGCAAACAGATGAATCATTCATATCATGTAAACCAAGAAATGCAATCACATAACAGTAAAAAATGAAAATGTCATTATCAACCAAAAAAAATTTTTAAAACATTTGAACTTATTTCTAAGACCTCAAGTTATATGCCTCATTGCTTATTAACCATATTTCATCTTGAAAATTTTGTTCACTTACTTAACCAAATAGCTCATGTTGCGATAAAGGCATCAAGATGACTATCAATTGATGAAGATAAATATTAGTTTAAGGTCTTGATAGACTATGTTTCTAGTTCAAGGTCATAGTAGATGGTGATGAGCAAGCTCACTTGTTGATGATCATTGGCTACATGTAATATGGCTTTAGATAGGAGTGATTGATTGGATTAGCCAACTCATTCCCATTCATGTCTATTATTTTGAAGGATTCATTGCTGTAGGCTTTTGTGAAAAGGAAGGGTCCTTCCCAGTTGGTAGAGAATTTATCTACATGCTCATAGATAGCTTTGAGAACCATGTCACTATCCTTGATCTTGAACTTCTTTAGGTTATGATGGTGGTGTTGCCTCTACCTCTCTTGGTGATGCTCAATGTGAGTGAGTGTTTGGACTTGTTGCTCCTCCACCAAATCTAGGTCCATAGTCCACAACTCACTTTGTTAATCATTGATGAAGTTTAAAAGGACCACTTAGAGCAATGGTACCTACAATTCAAGGGGTAGAATAACTTTAGAACCATAAAATAGGCTATGAGGGATTACTCTTGTTGCTATGAGATAGGTCATTCTATAAGCTGAGAGTGCATGGACCAACTGCTCATACCATTTGTTCTTGCTATTGTTGAGCATTTTCTTGAGTAGGTTGATGATGGCTTTTTTTTTTACTTCAACTTACCCCTTGGCTTGGGGATAGTAACGTGATGAGAAAGAATGTTTAATGCCTAGGTCATGATAAAATTTCTTTGTCTTTTGGCTACTGAACTTTGGTCCATTGTCTATAACTATGATCATGGGTATGTCAAAATGGACTACAATGTTATCTAGGATAAATTTACAAAATTTCGTAGATGTATTCTTCCTTAGGGGAATAGCCTTAATCCACTTGGTAAAGTATTCAATTGTGATGATTATGAAGCTATGTTTGGCCAAAGAATTAGATGTTATAGGTCCAATGATGTTCAACCCCCATCACTAAACTGGTCAAGTTATTTGGGTTATGTGTAACTTAGTTGGTGATACATGTATAAGGTTGCTATGAATTTGGCATGTGTCACATCATTTAACCTTTTGTAGGTAGTCACTTTCCATATAGGGCTAGTAATAGTCTAACTATTTTATCTGAGAGGCTATAACTCTAGGTCCTATATGTCCCCCACAAATACCCTCCTAAACCTACTCTAGGACTATTTTGGCTTCAGTCTTATCCAAGTAATTTAGGAATATGCCATCATAGGATTGTTGACATAATGTGTTATTGCCTACAATTTATGTATGTCATCATTTTGAGTAGTAGTTAGGATTTGTGAAGATTTACCATGAATAAGGTAAAATTTGATGTCATCATACCACTCCTTAGTGGGGGTAGTATGAACAATAGCCATAAATGTGTCATCAGTGCTCTACATGATGGAAATAGCATAGTCCATGGTTAAGGTATACAACTTACTAAATACAACCAATGTCACACTAAGAGCTCGCATTACAATTGTTTTGGCTATTGTGTTCTCATTTCAGGGTATATGTTGGATATTAATGTTTGTAAATTATTGTAACAATTGTTCCCCTAGGTCATGGTAAGGTTGTAAGTGTTTGTATTTACTTTCATAGACCTTAGTTAATTATTTAACCACAAGTTGTGAATCACTCTTAATCATCAAGTGTTTGATTCCAAGGTCATGAGCTACCATCATCCCTCTAATCAAACCTTGATACTCCACTATGTTGTTGGTATATGGAAACTCAAAATGGTAGGTGAAGGGTCAGATCTCACTAGATGAGAATGTTAAGATGGTAGTGGAGCTAGCCCCATGGGTAGTTGAAGCTCCATCAAAGTGCATGACTACCTCATAACCGTTAGGCGCTTGGGTAATGAGGTTGATATGCTCATTAGGAAACTGAAGATCTATGGTTTCTTCATCATCAATGGGTGAAGTTGCAAGTTATATGGCTATAGCTTGAACCTTCACCAAGGATTAAGAGATGTAGTGAAGGTTAAACTTTGCAATTATGGATTTCCATTGGGCTATGTAGCTTACTTTCCTAAATGTTGATCATTATGACTCTAAGTATGTTGTCTTTACAAATGATATTTACTTAGCTTCTAAAGAGGTAGTGCCTCCACTTCTTTTATGAGAAGACAAGTTCTATACAATACTTCTCCACTTTGGTGCATTACATATCATGGGTAACTAATGCATGGATTAGATAATATACTAGCATCTTTACTTCATCATCATGATTTTGACAAAGTAGAGAGGCAATGGATGAATCAAAGATAGTGAGGTAAATGTAGAATGATTTATCCTCTTGTCGCGTATAGATTGTCAGTAGTTGTACTAACTCTTACTTAAGGTTTTCAAAGGCTTATTCGCATTGAGTCATACACTTATAGTGAACTCCATTCTTAAGTAAGCGATGCATGGAATGTAACTTTCCTATAAGCCTAGTGATGAATTAGTAGATGAATTGCAATCTTCCTTGTAGTTTTCAAAGCTTTTTAAGATTAGTAAGTGCCATCAAGTTAGAGATGGCCTTAATCCTATTAGGATCAGCACATATCCCTACTTTAGATACTACAAAGCCAAGCATCTTACCAATCTTGACACTGAAAAAACATTTCTTAGGATTGAGTCTAACATCATACTAGAGGCATCATTTAAGAACAAGGTCTAGGTCATAACCATGGTTATTGGTCACTTTGGACACAACAACTATATTTTCTATGTAATTGTTGAGTAATCCTAACATGTAATTGCTAAAGATATAGGTCATGACTTATTGATAGGTTGATTCTACGTTCTTAAGGCTAAAGGGCATCATAGTATAGCAAAAGGTACCCCAAGGGGTCATGAAAGTCATGCTAAGTTGTTTCTCTAAGTTGATCCTAATTTGGTTGTATCCTAAGAATCCATCCATAAAGGACAAAAAGGCATGCTTCACTATAATATCTATAAGTTAATTAATACTAGGTAGAGGGAAGTCATCCTTGATTTAGATCTCAAAAATCAATGCCAATCCAAACTCCTATTTTTCTTAGGGACTACCACTATGTTGGATATGAAACACCATCAATTTTGTGCTCTCGTGACTTAGCATCAGATTTGTTTGGGCATTGAGACCTAAGAAAAATTTCTCCAAGTGTGGTGTCATGTTGGGCCATGTAGATAGCATGGCACCCTGGAAGTCCTAATGTCTATAAAGCTTTTCCTAATCTTGTCTGCTATGCTCTTCAGCACAGCCAGTGCAACACCCATTTTCAAGGCCAGTTTTCATAAAAGGGATGCTAGGGATGGACTAAACAATTCAGAAAATTTTCTATCTTTCAGGCTATCAAGTTTGCTATGTTCTCTAGCTTTCCTAGCTTGACACATGTCCCGATTGCCAGTCCACCCCGATGCTAGGCTAGGAGTTGTCAAAAGCATTCAGGATGGATAAAAAAATTTGGCAAATTTTCTATGTTTGGACCTATTACACTCTGCTACATTGCATAGTGTAGATAGTGTAGCAGGCCATGCGGGGCTAAAATTTTCCTAAGTGTTGAACCAGACATAGAAGGTGCAGTTGGCAATTCTTCAACCTTTGAGGCTACCTATCCTACTTTGTCCTTAGAGCATGATCAAGGTCCCATGGAAAAGCATTGCGAATTGGGATAAGATTTGTTTAAAATTAGGTGTTACACTATGCTATGCTATGCAGTGTAGCACAACATAGCAAAGGTACCAGTGTTGAAGGTTTTCTAGAATGAAACCAAGAGATATTAGGCTCTCTTAATATGAAAGATGTACTTGCTAGTTGTTGAAGTTACTTGCCTTGCTAAATCTCAAAGTGATGTCTTTAATTTTTTGATAGAATTCATGGAAAATGAGTGCTATGCTCTACTATGCTATGCAATGTAGATAGCATAGTAGGCCAAAATTGCAATATTTTCTAAGTGGTCACACCACGCTTTGTTACACTAGGTAGTGTAGATAGCGTAGCACTTGGAAAACTTCTCTGAAGGCCTTCCAAAAGTGCCTAGAGCTCATCAATGACCTTCATTCCTGCTCTAGCATCTCTTTGGTGGTTAAAGTGAGTAGTTTTTTTTTGTTTTTGCATCCCCTATTGGTCCCAAAAATTGTCCCTACACTTGATCCTACTCAAAAGAGCAGGGAAGACATAGTCCTGGAGTGTAGGCTTCAATTTTCATTTGTTCTAGTTATTTTATAAAAACATGGTAGTTTTCTAGGTATTGGCACATGCAGTTTGGGAAATATGGTCATAGTTTGGTAGATTTTCAATCCTTGTTCTTATCCTACCAAGCGTAGCACCACAAGGTAGCACATCAGTGTGACATATCCACGTTCATGCTATGTGGGATCCATGACATGTGGCGGCCAAACCACACCTCCCCCCAACCTTGGCTCTATAATTACCTCAATAACTGACATTCCAAGGGTTGGATTTTGTAGTTAGCTTTAGCAGAAGATTAGTGAGAAAAAAGTTGATGAGTGGAAAATCTCAACATTAGAGTCTCCCAAATCTTTGTTCCATTCCTGCACTTGAGCATGACACCTCCACATGCACAACATAGTAACTCTCAGCCCAACAAGAATAATCTTCTTTGTGTCTATCAACACCACATCTATAGCACTCCAAAGAGTGTGACCATATTGCCTCACTGCCTAGTTGTTCCTGTCTATGCTACACGCCAATTGTACACATCATGCAATCAAAAGTCATGTCCCCCAATCAAAGGTCACTTGCACTCTTATTTTATTTTGGCACAAAACATACTTTAAATTGTTTTCATACTTGTTTATTTCTATTGCTATAATGCATGCCCATTAATACTCTTCCATTGTTATGCATATTGCGTTCCCACTTATTCCAAACTCCTATATGTGATGCTTTAAAATCATTATTTACAAATAGTTATTGGACACCACATAAGTCCCTGATTAATCGATTGGACCATTTAGGGCACCTCATTTCCATCTTCTCTAGCACTGCCCTCCCATAAACTCAGGGTTAGGCTGTGCACTTGACAACCTCTTGATGTTCCAACCATTGATGTTCTTAGATGCTATAGTTTTTGGATCTAGAAGAAGGGCTTGAACCTCCATGTCCCTGTTATGCATCATGGGTAGTCCTGCATGCCTTCTGTACCTCCTTGCTAGTGTAAACATAACACCCCTATAGACCTGCTATGATAGTAGTTGGATCACAGGCTAGCATAGGGGTTTTTTATGTCTCAGTTGGTACAGTTGGGTCCTAGTTGACAGTTCCCTTGGAACCTCATAGAACAAAAGGACCAAAATGGTGTATTGCATTAAGCTCTATGTGTTTCATGTAGCATGAGATGTATAGCATAACAAGTGTAGCGTAACCACTCTATCAGCATGACAGTCCCACCTAGTGTAGCAGCATAAACCACTACTTTTCCAACATTTCTAGACTTTTCCATTTTTGGCCTACTTTTTGTGTAGCTTACCTATTTATTTAATTCTTATGTCCTTTTTGAAATAGTAAAAATGAATCCACCTAGCACCTCAATCACCACCTTGTGCTTGGGGATAGACCATCCCTTGCAACATTGAACAGATCCTAAACAACCACCTTGCCCAGTGTAGATACCACAACAATCTCTTTGACTGCAACATCAATCTCCCGAGCACATGGCTTGTGATGAAGAGTGATATAGCTTCTTATGTGCAAGGATCTAAGCAGGCCTACCATTGGACCATTAGGAATTTGAAGAAAAGTGTAAATTTGAAATCATTCACTAGAATGGAAGGGAGTTCCTTCCTGCTCCTGATGCCATCATACCACTCATTAAAACATTTTAATGGATATTGAATCAACATATTTGACTGAGTGGGTCAAAAGAACAAGATACAAAGTCTCATTATGATGAACCCCTTCATGATGGTCAAGAGTAATTTGACTCCCATTCTGAAGGTGGTGGTCCAGTTTATACCACAACCACACAAACCACTTATGTGTTCTTTCTGCACTAGTTGCAATCCTCCATCTCTTTGGTGATAGCTACAATGCTTTCAAAGCCTAAACCTTCTTTGGTGGTAGGTAGCGACCAAATGCTGTCAACACAGCAACATGTAGGATCTTTAGCTTCATTTCCCTTTATCATTCCTTCACAGTCTATTCAAGTTGTGCAGCCAACATATGTAATGCCTACACTACCATATGTACATACCATGCCTACATTGTAATCCCATATGAGCCCTATTTCCATTACCTCTTCTATGCTAATTCCACCATTAGCAGCAACTCCAACTTCAATTGCGTGGTGGGTAGTAACATCCTTTTCTATTGTCCAAATGCCTCAGATGCCACAGTATATAGAACCTCAAAATTATCAAGCTTTACATATGGTGCAACCAACCATAGGGCTATGGGCTGCTCCAGCAACGGGGCAGACAACCATTCCCATAGCACCACCAATGGTAGCCACTCCAACAACACCACCCATAGGATTGTGGGCCACCTAGACAACACCACCAATGGGAGTGACTTCGATAGCACCCCCAATGGGACCAACAGCTACACCAACAACATAATCAATGATGACTGCTTTGGCAATACCACTAGTAGTTCAACTCATGCAACCTTCTGTAGCATCCCCAGTTCTAGAGCAAGCCTTTTAGCTCATTCAAACCCTCACAAATGAAGTTAATCTACTTAAAGCCACTGGCTCTAAAATAGTCTAAGTAATGAACTTTTATCATGATGATCCAATTAGCCCAGTTGTTCCTTCGCTTACATTATCCCCTAGGGTGGAACTTCCCTAGTTCACAAAATACAATTGAGAGGGTGATCCAAACACCCACTTAGTTACTTTTAGATCCAAGTCCTTATTACTACAACCATGGTCACATGCAATCATTCTTGTGTTTGCCATGTCCTTGACTGGCAAAGAATTAGACTGGTATCGCATGCTTCCATATGCATCTATTTTAACATTAGAAAAATTGTTAAGACAATTTGTCACTTCAAGTATAACTTGAAGCCAAAGGTCACCTTAGAACATCTTATGAATGTCAAATAAGAACCATTAGAATTTGTCCAGAAATTCATAAAGCACAGGAGTTCTACCTTAAATGAAATTCATGAACCAATTGCAGAAGCCCATTAACTTGCCATTTTCAAGGGTGCTGTGAATGACTTTATTAATTCTAAGTTGTATTATTTAGTTCCATGCTCTCTTAGTTAGGATTTTACAAAAAATGAAAGTATACAAGATGCAGTAGAGGCTAGTAGAGACCCAACTTATGTAACCTACAAAAATGCACATGGAAAGAAAGAAAAGGAAAAGGGCAAGACCAAAACAACCACTATGGCCACTATAGCTAACGAAACTAAGCCCAATAACAACAAGCAGGTAGCCAAAATGCTTAAGGCCATGACCGCTACCACTAAAACGCCAAGCTCTAGCAACACGGGAGCTAGCAAACCTCCAACATCAACGACCATAGCACAAAATTTACCAAGGTCAAATTTTGAGCATAACGATCGCTCGAAGTACACCCCATTTTTCATTAAATTGTCAAAGCTATTGAATCAATTGTTGAATGCTGGGTGCATTCAATATAAACAAATGTTAGAGGAGGATCATAAGCATCATGAGAGGTATTGTGAAATCTTTTGAGACCCCTCTGTAGCCATGCCTAACGAGTCTTCTGTGCTTAAAAATTCTAGACTAGAATGATTCTATAATTATCACTAGTTTTGTGGTCATGATATAGACTACTGTTTAGCATTGAAAGAAAATATCCAATGTATGATTGATCAAGGTAAGCTGGTGCTTGACGAAACTAGTCCTATCCAGCTAGAAAACCAGTCAATGAATGTCTACCAAGACCCATTGAATGCCAATAATACAAGCTACACTATTAATGTTATTAGTGTTGATGAAAGTATAGAATCTACACATAAGCCATTTGTGGTTCATGCACCATCCCAGGGTACTGCGACTTCAGTGACACCTAGGCCATAGTCTCCTTTCATAATTAAGGCCCCTCAACATGCTATTGCAACAATGAAAGCACCTTTTGTTTCAAGGGTACCAAAGCATACAAAATCACCACCTACCCAGAGTCTACTGGTTGGAACTACATCACAACCTCCTCGCCTAAGAAAGCATGATGGGCACCTAGTGGATAAGATGACTAGGGAACATACTATGCTAGGCCCCCTAAGTCCATCCCTTTATCAGTGATTCCCATGGTCTCACAATCCAAAGATAAAATAGAAATGCATTCACAAAAAGCAACTACTGAGGCTCAAAAGCCTACCACTCAACCAAAAGCCAAGTCCTATTTTCTTCAAGGGATTCATCTCTTAGGGCACATGGAGGAAGTAAAAATTACAAAATTACTAGGTGTTGGGCAAGACTTTCTAGACACCCTTACATAGGTTAAACAAGCTTTAAAAAAAATACAACATTAAGCTTGTAAAATTTAATAATGACCTCCGTGGCACACTATGAAGCTTTGATCTGCATTTTCGCATCTATCCCTATTAAAGAGGACATGCTAGCAAAGGAAAGAGCCATTCATGCTATCATTCTTCCATCCATGACTAAAGAAACAGGGGAAACTCACTTGAATTTTCATGACAAAGATATTAAAGTTGACTCCAAAAAGGGTTAGGCAACCACTGTCCCTATGTTCATAATGATTCATGTAGGTCAATACAAGATTCATAGGGTCGATGTTGGCGATGGAGCTACAACCAATGTGATCCTGTTTCTTATTGTTGACAAGCTGGGCCTAGTGGACTAGATCAAGCCCACCACAACTTCTTGTTTGAAGTCCTTCAACGAGTCATGCATTGTGGTCAAGGGGACCATCACTATCAACTTTGTAGCAGGGGATCAATTCCCCACTAGTGTAGAATTCATTGTAGTAGAAGAGATGGTTGGGTTCAATTTGATCTTGGGAAGAACTTGGTTAGCCCAACTATGGGCTATCTCTTGACCAATACACAAAGAGATCCATCTACCCTATGTAGGTAGAGAAGTGGTATTCTTTAGTGATGATGTAGCCCCTTAGGCTATACACAACATAAGCACGGAGCAAGGTTTGGAGATAGAAATGTCCAAAGGTGTGTCACTTGTCCACGTTGAAACCCAATGTTTCCCTACCAATAAGCCCAACAAAATTGATAACCTACACAAAGAAACTATATGGGCAGATTTTCCTTTCTCAATAGTCAATGATAACTTAGAGGAATATCACTTTAAGTCCTCTAGACCATATGCCTTGCCTAACCCACATCGGGTTAGGAAACAGTTACATGATTAAGGCATGGCCATACTTTACTTCTCTGATTCCTTTATTTTTAATACTTTTGTTTGTACAGGTTTCAATTTTGCATTGTGTTTACCTTTTGTGTTAGTTATATTGTTATGGCCCAAAATGGCCTTAAAATAGCCATGGCCTAAAATGGCCTTAAACTATCACATGGCCCACCAAGGCCTAAAAGTGGTAGTCCACTCTTTGTGTTAACTACCCATGGCCAGAAATGGCCTTAAACTAGTTATGGCCTGAAATGACCTTAAACTAGCTATGGCTTGAAATGGCCTTAAACTAGCTACGACCCAAAATGGCCTTAAACTAGCTACAACCCGAAATGATATTAAACTAGCTATGGCTCAAAATGGCCTTAAACTAACTATGGCAAAAAATGACCTTAAACTTGCTACGACCCAAAATGGCCTTAAAATAGCTACAACTCGAGATGGCCTTAAACTAACTACAGCCTGAAATAGCCTTAAAATATAGCATGGGGGCCACAAGGGGCCTAAATACATAAAAAAATATTAGGCAAAGGAAATCAAAGAAGCACTTTACTTTTCATTAACTTGCAAATACATGGATCAAAATTATGTCCACACTTAGAGCTATAACATGGCCCGACAATGGGGATTACATTTTGAAATTGTAGAACATCAATGAAGAGGCTATGAGTCTTCTGCTATGTCCTTATCTACTACCCCACTAGGTTCTACATCCTTGACAAGATCCTACATGAATCAAGAACAAGGTAATAAATCAATGAGTGAGCAAAGTAATGCATAAGTCTATCATGAAATAAATTGCAATAAAGTAAAACTTGGCTAACTTGAGATGGGCCTGCATCCATGTCTAGTGGTATCTTGTCAAGGCCAAATGCCAAGCACCAGAGGATTTCTTCCTTAGTTAAATTCACCCAATCTTCTTCTCCCAAATCAATGCTTGCTAAAATTTTTTCTTTCTCCACAATCATCCATGTAGGTGGCCTTGGAGAAAAGGTAGTAGAGGTGGCCTCCCCAAAAGGCATGGTCATTTCCCTCTCAAGGGATTCACTAACCACTAAATTCTTTGTGAATTTATAATAGGCCTAGGTAGCACCAATCACATCAAGGAATAGCTCACGACCATGCCATTCTATAGATGCATCTCAGTATTTTTGGTGATAAGCGACATGCTCCATTTTGTACATATGTTTGTGATTCTTCTATGCCTACCCATTCATACACATTGGCACTATAATCTTTCCAGTCTTGATTCTTTTGTGCCAAGAGATCCATTTGCAAGAATTGTTTAATGAATTTGCACATGGCCTCATTATTGCCTCATATGGCTTACCATTATTGGCATAATTAATTATAGCCATATGCCAACTGCCATTGGAATTCTCACAAGCCATTAGGAATTCGTTCCATGACTGCAAGTCTTCTAGCTCAGCTGCTTGACTTGCCTTTTCCTTCTCAAGTTTTTGAACTCATTTCTAGAGGTCTTCATTGACATGTCTACACTTCCACAGTGATCATGATGAGTGTAGTGCACATTTTCTTGCCTCATCGTATATATGACGAGGCACATTTGTTACCTCTAGAGGGAGTTCAGGTACAACTTCGACTTCAACTGCCTATTTTGGATCCCATTTAAGTCATGAAGCTGTTACACCAAAAATAGAGAAGTGTTAGTCATGGGATGGTAGCAAAGATGAAATAACATAAAAATAAAATGCCATAGCCCAAGTGCACCTATCTCAAGGTCAAGTTTCTTTAGGCGATCAATCATGTCATCTACTATGCCTTCCATAAAGGCAAACTTATCTAGAGTTTCCACCCATGGCTCTAGGCGAAAAGTAGATGAAGACTCGGGGCTCTTAGTAGAAGTAGTACTTGTTGCATAGTAACACATGTTATCATTGTGAAAAGGAGAGGAAAAATGAGAGGGTAACATAAATGATAGTGCAAAGCTCCTACCTAGCAAACCATCAGGGGTGAGAGTGGGGGGTCGCCCATCGGGACACTGTTAAACAAATTAGCAAACTTATCGTCCTCAAAATTCAGCCCCTCTTCTTCAAGCTACCTTAAGAGTGTAACAACTTTCTTTGCTATCATATGTTCCTTAGGTTGTGGGACACTATCTACAAAAGGATCCTCTACAACAGGGGCCTTCTCCTCTATAGTAGGAGCCTCCTCTTCAATAGTAGGGGCCTCCTCTTCATAGTTGAGCCCTCTTCTTCGGGATTCGAAGCCTCTTCCTAATTTTCCAAGCACAAGCCAAGATTAGGGTACTATTCTAATAGAGATATGCAACCATAAAAAGGAAAAAGAAGGTAGCAAATAAGTTAGCTAAGGGATACTCACGAACAAGCTCAGACTGCACATTGCGAACTTAGATTTGTAGATTTTTGCCCCTTCCTTTGCTCGCATGTGAGTGCTCCTTTGCAAGATGAGGCTTCTTAATTTGCATCTTTGACTTTATTATTTTTGCAATAAGGTGTGCTCCTCTCACTTCATTGTCCATGTTGGTGGAGGGAGCCTCTTCAAAGCTATCATGTGCATGAAAGGACGGTCCTGCCTGATCCTTGGTCATCATTGAAAAAGAGTCCTCGATAGATTCCAGAGGATCTTAAAATTGAGTGGTGCAAAATACATGGTGGATCCATGGTTTGGATATCTGGGTATGATCCTGTATCACCCAGATCCCATTCTCCTAGACCACCAAAAATTTGACAAACCATTACAAAAATGTGATGAAAAAGGCAAAGTGCACATGGAAACATGTATCAAGTTTACCACACAGCCTAGTCATTTCATCCCATAGGCCTTCTGAAAGATACTTAGCCTAATTATATCATATCCCATATTCCATTATGTCTATCATAATCTAGGCTTACTCTACCCAAAGAATTTTCCCTTGGGAGAGCAACTTGGAAAAGGCACGAGCTCGGAAGACGGGGTAAATTTTTTGCGCTACCTCCAATTGAACCTTTTTTATATAAATACCATTGTAATTCTTGTTGGTCCCTAGACATTCTTCTATGCCTCCTCAATAGTTTACATCCCTATTAGTCTTTTTCCCCATAGGTAAGCCATTGAAGGGGATGCCGAAGAGATCTGAAAAAGGACTATCAGTAATCTCAAACACCACTCACATGTTATGAACTTGTGTGTGAAAGTGGTTGGCACTTTCTATGAAGAAATATACAAGGGAAATCATTTCCATAGTTGGAATCCCTGGGTTTACAACCAAAAAGAGATTCATGAGCCCAGCCTTCTAAACCTTCTTGACAATTGTTGTTGGAGCCTCATTACATAGCCAACACTATGACTCATCAACCTCACCATACTTAAAGAGGAGGTTAGCCTCATTACGCCTTGAGGTGATTACTGTAACCTCCTTAGACTTGGTTGCTACTACAGTAACTAAGAATAAAGCTAGCCACATAAAAGAAAAAAATTAATTAATTAAGATTACATAAAAAAATAAGAGAGAGGGGGCACATAATATAGCTCACTCGATGTGAATGGTGTGGGGAATAGTGGTATTTGCACTAGTACTTCTTCTATAGTGGCTACTCGATGGGACATCCATTCACCATCCAACCACCGAGCTCCTCACACTTCATGTAAAAATAAGAGTACTTTGTTGGATAAGTTCTAAAATTATCCCTAAGTTTCTCTATAACACTGGCACACATGTTCTTAGTGGAGGATAACTCTTGAAGGGCCGTTTGAGCCAAGGCTAACACCCCTTCTCTATCATGAAGACCATCCTTGTTGACCAAAAATTTGACAACTGATAAAACATAATAAGTATTTAAAATCATAAAAGATGAGCAAAAATAAAATGTTTGATCATATTAATAGGACTCACCCGCTAGCACAATAGATAGTTCTAGGTGGGTTTTGAAAAAATGTGCCCATATGGTTAGCAATGAACAAAGTGTTATATTTATGATAACACATGAACTTTGGCATCACCCAAATTCAAGACAAGAGTCTTAATCCTTTTGGACATTGAATCAAGCCCCCTTCCTCTTCCCCTTCAGTAGACCCATCTATCATGAATTTGAGAATGCCTCAATTTGCTCCAGGAAACAATGTGTCACTTAGGATGCCTACTACTTCAATAGACAAGTGTGACCATATCATTACATTGAAGTGATGAAGCAGGAATTCTAAGAATTCCCGCACACCCTCTTAGAACTAGACTACTTGGTTCCGAACTCGTGCATGTGGTGGGGGAACATTAGGCACATGGGCACTTATACAACATAGAACCCTGACTAATTCAACCACAATCAAGATCAGCTTCAACATAACCTTGCATTTCACAACAAAAACATTAGTTCATGATAAGGGAAATTTTTAAAAGAAAGAACTTTTGAAAAATTTCTCTCTAAGTGTTAGTTACACTTCCATGCAACATAGCAATCTTTTGTAAAGCGTGGCAATCTTGTATGGAACATCACAATCATAGAATCATTAATCAAACCAAAATTTTTCCAAGTATTCAACCTATCCTTATGACTTTTCATATAGCATAGAAAATATAATGTTATGTGTAGCATAGTAATGGAACCCTATGCATAGCATAGTAGCTATGTCCCACACAGCATAGTGGCTATGCCTCATGTAGCATAGCAGCTATGCCCCGCACAACATAGTAGCTACATCCTGTGTAGCATAACAACCATCACACTCATAGAAAGTGTAGTGATGCAAGTGGGTAAACATTTCTAGCCTGCAAGTTATGTTATTAGGAACAACATGGCCTGAGCGCAAACATAGAATGCTTGTGAAGCCCTTGCACATTCCACCATGTGGAATAAAAAAAATCCATGACACAAACATGCAATAAAAAAAGGTCCTTTCCGCATGTGTTACGCTATATAGGATGTTTCAAACCCTCATTCTATAAAAAAAGAGGAAAAGGAAGAAAATGGTGCATCACTCCCAGCCACAGTAATGGTGGCCATGGCCATGGCATAATGGGCATGGCCATAGCCGTGATGGTGGTGACAAGAACTGTGGCAATGATCGCGACCATGGTGGCAACAAACATGACATAGTGGCTATAGTAGCCACAACTAGGATGTGGTGGTCATAGTGTAGATCACCCCCATTTCAAAAAAAAATGCAAGACAAACAAATGTAGCATAGAAACCTATCGAGAAAACGGTGCCTCCTACTGTTCCTCAACGTGTGCTCAAGGGGGAAATCACAAGGTGTGCTCCCCTTCATCCATGTTTGCAAGGCCCTGGTGTCTACACTCGCTTCTACATGCCATTTTCTTATTGTAAAGTTTTGGCTTGTCAGTGGTTACGCTCTGCAAGTGCTACACTCTCTTCTCTGGACTATGCTACGCTTTGGATTGGGTGGTGAAAATGACAGGTTTACCATGGGTAAACCCCTATTTATACCCTTCAGGGTTACATGACATGTTACTTTTCTAGGATGTCCCATGTCCTATGCATAACATGGGATGTCCCATGTCCTGCATGTAACATGGGACATCCCATGTTTCTTGCATCATAGCACATAGATTTTGAAAAAAGAAAAAAGGAAGAAAGAAGAGAGAAATTTTTTCTTGATAAACATTTGATTCAACACCTCACTTTAAGCCTTCAACATTGGCTCAAGACTTTACACTATAAGCACCGTAACGGTCCACTATGACCTTAAACTAGTAATTTTGAAATTTCCTTTACACTATAGGCACAATGATGGTCCAGTAAGATCTTAAACTAGCAATTTTAAGATATTGCATAATTACATTGCATGCATTTCACTTCATGTTGCTATATTAGGTAGGTGCCACTTCATGTATTTTGTTTGTTGGCTATTTTGTAGGATTGCTTAGGAATGGTTGCACATGACGATCTCCATTTTCCCTTAATCTTGACTGGACCCCATGGCAGATTCATGAGATGCTTTAACATGGAGCTTGTAAACTTTGAGCCCCTTCCTTGTAACACTAGTGTATCATCCTTAGAAACATTACTAGACTAGCCAGGACATCTAGTTCGAGCCTTATACTTGGAAGTCAGTGACATAACTAAGGATCCACTTATAGAAATTCCCGTAACCACATGTAGAGGTGAGGTGAGAACTTGAAAGCTTAGCTCTTTACTAGAGCCACAGGTTCAACAAAATATCTCTAGAGTCCTCAACAATAATATTAAAGTGTTTGCATGGTCTTATGAAGATATGGCAAGATTATACCCATGCATAATACAACACAACATTATCTTAGATTCATGTGTCAAAGCAGTCAAACAAAAAGCTCACAAAATTAAACTAGAGATTGCATTAGCTATGCACAATGAAATCACCAAGCTTTACCAAGCTGGATTCATCTAGGTGGTCGATTATATAGATTGGGTATCAAACATTGTGGTCATCCCCAAGAAAATTGGAGGGATATGCATTTGTATAGACTTCCAAGATTTGAAAAAAGCAGCCATCAAGGACAATGTTCCATTGCCCAGTATTGACCAACTGGTCAATACTATGGTTGGCCATACTTTATTATCCTTCATGGATGGATTCTTGGGATACAATCAAATCCATATAAACCCAGAACATCAACTTGCTACTACCTTCATGACCCCTTGGGTAATGTTTTGTTACAGAATGATGCCCTTTAGACTAAAAAATGTTGGAGCAACATACCAATGGGCAATGACTTACATTTTTAGTGACTATCTTTCAGAATGACTAAATGACTATGTGGATGATATAGCAGTTAAATCAAAGAAAGCTCCTAATCATGCAAATGAATTGAACCTAGTTCTTCAATGTTACCATAGGCATGACCTTCGTCTCAATCCCAAAAAATGTGTCTTTGGCATAAAAAATGGATGCATGTTAGGCTTCATAGTGTTAGAAACAGGAATACGTGTAGACCTAGACAAAGTTAAAGCCATTATCAACTTAGCACCATCCACAAACCTTAAAGAGTTATATGGGTTGCAAGGTAGGATATAGTTCATATAGAGATTTATCACAAGGTTGATAGATAATTTGCTTCCAATACAAAACTTACTTAAAAAAGGAGCTAACTTTGAATGGATGAACCAATGCCAAGAGGCATTTGACAACTTGAAAAAGAAGCCTATTCATCTTCCTACCATCTACCCTCCACAAAGGGATATGCCCTTTTACATTTATCTTGCAACTTTAGATACATCCATTGCTTCTATGCTCACTCAAAAGAGAGATGATGGCTCTAAAATTCTTGTTTACTACCTGAGTCATGCCTTAATAGCTTACAAAGCAAAATATAGTGATGTAGAAAAAAATTGCCTTGCTTTGGTATTTGCACTTACAAAATGGAGACACTATTTGTTTTGTAGCCCAGTCAACATCATTTGCAAAAAAACGTACTCAAGACCATTATAACCAATATATATGATAGTAGTAGGATAGCCAAGTGGAAAGCAATAACTGCAGAATTTGATCTACACTAGGTAGCGCAGTCATCTACAAAGGGTTAAGAGATAGCCATACAACTTATGGCTTCACCCACCGATGACTAGGCAACAATAGAACCCGAATTTCTAGATGAGCATATTAACAATATAAGCATAGTACTTGTAGAATTTGAAGCTATTTTACACTTTGATGGTGCCTCAACCATACAAGATGGTAGTGTTGTTGTTGTCCTCACCTTTCCCTTTGAGGATATTTGACCTTTCGCATACCACTTCATGTTCCTTTGCATGAATAATGTAGTAGAATACAAGGGTCTCCTTAGGGGCATTTTAGTAGCTCAAGAGTTAGGGATCCAGAATTTAGCAATTCAAGGCAATTCACAATTGGTCATTAACCAAGTCATAGAGGTCTATGCTTGTAAAGCACAACACTTACAACCTTACTATGATCTAGCAAAGTACTTACTAAAACAATTTTCAATCTTAGATGTTCAATACATCCCTTGCAACAAAAACACTATAGCTGATGCATTAGCCACGTTAGCTTTAAGCATGCCACCACACACATTTGCTACCTTACCCACTTCAATAGTGAAATGCATTGACCCTATCATTCATACAACAAATATCACATTTGTAAGTGCGGCCCACACTCAAGAATGGTATGATGATGTCAAAACATATCTCCAACATGGTGAGCCTTTGCAAGGCTTAACATCTGCCCAAAAAAACTTAGTATGAAAATGAGCATAGTAGTATGTCCTTGTAGGTGATGGTGCTTTATGCTGGAGATCTTATGATGGGATACTACTAACTTATGTAAGTAGCAAAGAAGCCTAAAGAATTGTTGATCAAGTCCACAAGGGATTGTGTCGAGGCCACATAGCTCCTAGAGCTATGGCAGCAAAAATTAGACATCTAGGCTATTATTGGCCCTATATGGAGTGTGATTGCCTCTCTAATGTTAGGACATGTGATATATGTCAATGCCACAGGAATCTAATACATGTATCACCTATTGAGTTGCATACCATGCAAATCACATGGCCTTTTCAACGTTAGGGACTAGACATCATAGGGCCCATAATGCCCAAGTCTTTTGTAGGACATTTAATTTTTCCATTTGTTATGAGAAAAGTTCCTTTGAATTGCATGGTTTTGTGAATGTAGATTGGTATGGTAATCTTGATCACTAAAAATCCACAACTAGATTTCCTTCAAAATGAACACAAGTGTTATTAGCTAGATCCACATGAAAAAAAGTTGTATTTTATTATTAACAACTAAAATTAAGTATGTAGCAACTTCTCAATCAAGGAAGGAAGTAGTTTGACTACAACGATTAGTTAATGACTTTGGGCAAGGGTCCAAGAAAAAATAATTCTCTTCTGATAATCAAAGTGACATGTTCATTTTAAATAATCTTGGGTTCTATGCAAGGGTAAAGCATATTGAAATTCATTATCATTTCATATGGGATTAGATTGAAAAGGAAGGATTTCTCTTGAGAAGGTTCTTGCTTCTAAAAATCTAGTAGACATGATGACTAGGGTTATTCCTTTGGATAAATTTAAATGGTATATAAAAGAACATAGGTTGGAAACTATGAAATGTAATGATTGCTTCTAGTTGTAATACCTTACAATAAACAAAAAATGAAAGAATTCTAATGGATATGTTTCTTTTTCTAATCAAACAACCTACCCTATTGCATGTAATAGTTGTGAATTGTCAAAATGATTAATGATGTTGTAGGTATCTCCTACTAATTTGGTATATGTAATAACATATTTTATCTTGTTATTTTTTTATCATCATCCTTATTTAGCTTGTAAAATCAATATATAAGTGAGGGGTTGGAACATGGAGAAAACTAAGGGTTGCATTATGGGATCAAGTTACATTAAGTAATCAAGTGAGGGAGTAAGTAAGTCTTCCATTGTTTAAGGTCTTTTGCTATTAAATATGTTCTCATCTTTTGTAATTCTTTATTGAAATTAAAACTTGGTAGGAGTTAGAGCTACTGTTGTAATTTTTGTAAGCTTTTTCCATGATACTTCCTCTATTATTTGTGCATTTCTTCTAAATTCATGATTGAATTTCTACCTTTGTTGCTTGCTATTAGTCTATTAATTTTCTTAATTAAGGTGTAAATTAACAAACTTGGTATGTGATGAGCAAAAACGTACCCCTACACCAAACTATATAAATCATAAAGTGTTCATATGCAATTTGGTCGAATTCCATGGATTTTATAATTTTCAGTGCACTAGTTTCCTAGAAAGTGAATCTTTCCTTAAGGTCAATCGTTGTCTTCCCAATTACACATGTGATGTACACTAGTATGGTTAAGTGTAATTGAGGCATATGATTTTTATCATTTTATATTTTTATGGTTTTGGTTCTTAAAGAGAAATTAAGTAGTTGGACTAACTAACTTGATTTAACTAATTCTCAAATGTCTAACTAGTCCTAACATAAGCATCTAGTCCCACTTTTTGTACACATCCTAAACTCATGTATCTATTGTGGGGCGACCAAGCACTATGCTATTGGACATACCATGTAATAACACTTTTGGGATTACCAAGTGAATACATGTTATGCTCAAAGTGGTCGTACTTATGTGTTTAATCTATCTTGCTTAATCATTTCATTAATAATTGAAAGCATTAAATAAATAATTGAAAACATTAAATGCATAAAAAAATATTTAATCTATCCAAAGTGCTACAAGGTTTATTAGAAAGCTCATCTTTATTTCTGCACATACTATCATGCTCAAGTATAACAATGCTTGAATAAAGATATGTACACTCAATGACTCCTATTGTAGGCACTCGAGAGAAAAATTCTAACTTTTGAATGGAAAAACTGTAAGAGCTTTGGTACAACTAAAGTCTCTATCACCATAAATGTGATTGGTAGCTACATATTTATAGCTGAAAATAGACACTACACTGAAGGGGCCTTTTCAATGCATGATACAATGTGTTGACAAGGCCTCATTGATGAAGCTACGTCAACGAGGCCTCATGAACATAGCCAACCAAGCTATGACTCATCTTACTCACACAACTGAATGAAAACTCATCCTCAAGTTCTTTTAGAAGATTGGAAAGGTATGATATTATTGACTAAATTTTCTCAAAAAAAAAATAGACTAATTGACTTGACAAAAAATGGAGTGCCTAGGTGTATGGATCAACACATTACAAAAATGGTGGTGCTTAGGACATAAAATTGAACACCATAACACAACTCTTAAAACTTGGATAGAATGTTCCTTGATGGTGTGAAGTGTGGTGAAGAAGATCATATGGTCCCAGGTAGTAGTGGCTCTTGAGGTTTCAAGGGACCTTCATCGGCTTCATGCACGGGTAGTAGTTGAGATGGCTATGGCTATCCTATTGTTGCCGCAACTTCAAGAGAGAGGTAGAAACAAACCAGCAATGTTTTTATTTTTTCTTCCTTGCTTTTGGGATTGTGCACCATCCATGTAGCTTCCATGATGTGGGTTGAAACATGCACATCCCAGGAACATAGGATTGCTAGAAATAGCTCCTTCACATTGATGAACTAGGTAGCAAACTATTTTTCAATGTCGAATACTCTGACTATGTCCTTCAACTTCTGCTATTCATTCATCCATTTGGATAGGTTCTTAATAGTTGATCGTTGATCTATGGTGTATGCTTTATGAACTTCGAGTTCAGTGTTTGCAGTCTCAAGATTTTGCTTGGTGTCTTTGTGATGCTTGAACTCTACCTTATATAACAAATAGGAGCTAGCCACTTTTTTTCCCAAAAAATATGAGCTACCTTATATAACAAATACGAGCTACCTTATATAACAAATACGAGCTATCCAATAGTCATCATTAGCAAGTTTGCATAATAGAGATTAGCCAATACCATATATTCTATCATTTCTTTGATTTGCAACTCCTTCAAGAAGATCTCTACTTTATTATAGGAATTAATTCCATCAATGATGAACTACCACACTTTTCTTCCTTATTGGAGTTACTAGAGGGCTTCATTTACTTTTGTCTTCATCATTTGGATGTGTTTTTCATTAACTTCCTTCTATAGGACAACCTAGTCTTTGTAGTGATTCTTCACTCTTTCAAATTTGAGGACCTTATTCTTCTAGGTAGTGATCTCAATGGTAGACTTCTGGTGTAAGGCAAGCACTTCCTCCATTGATACATTTTAATTTTCTGTGACTAATATCCTTAATTATATGTTCACCTTGGCAAGTTTCCCTTGTTTTTGATGAATAAATACTTGCATTTGGTCCTTCTAAGCATTAACATTGTGTAAGTAATGATTCTCAATTAGATGGATAATGATTGAATTGAGTCCATAAAGGTTGAGTCCATCAATTGGTTGAATTGAGTACGTTTTTTCTTTAGCTATGAATTGAGATTAAAATTGTTCCTGAAGCTATTTAGACATTTCATCTCTTATTACTACTATACTGAGGATTGTAGGATTAGCAAGTTGGGCATGTAGTTCGACAACCTCCATGATCAAGCATTGATTTCATTCTTGAGAAGTTTCAAGTTACCCTTACAAAACAATGCATTTGCCCCTTGTCGTGATGTCTTTCAAAAAATCAAAGATGTTTGGAATCGATTGCTCAATTTCCACCAGTCGTTCTAACAATTCTTCATGTTGGGATACGTTTAACTTTCCACAAACTATGCCTATGGATGTTTGCACATCTTAAAGTGTAGATACATCTAGCACAAATGCCATGGGTGCATTTAGTAATTTTGGTACATGGCTAGAAACAACTTCAACCACTATTTCCTATCATTGGTGCTACATCACCAAGACAATTTTCCCTTTGCCTTCCTCCAAATGCACCAAGAAGGTGGTGGCATTCTTAGAGATTTTTGGAAATAACTGGTGTTAAGATGAAGACATCATCACCTCCTAAGCATTGGGATCTAACCTCATAGATAACTATGTTCATTGGGTAGGGATGATTGATCCACCCCTCTCCATTTGGCTAACTATTCAAGCCACCTCATTAAGATGACTCATTGCTAGTCAATATCTAGATCGATCTAGCCCACTTGTTCCTACACATTGCTCTTGTTTACTCAAGAGCTATTCTTGGATTTTGTGCAAGTTATCAACTGGTGCATAGACCTCTAGTGTTGTTTCTTGAGTAAGTGGTGGAGGCAACTACTCCTCTTCTTAGGTTGTTATCATCATCTTGTCTTTCATGATCTCAGATCATGAAGCCAAAGGAGCATGCCTGAGTGTATCATTGGAGTAGTGGATGATACCTACCCTTTTGCAATGTTTCTAGATAACATGAAAAGGGTAGGATTTTCCTTCTATGTTCATTTTCCTTGAAGCACTTTTTGATCTCTAATAAGATCAGTTGTAAAAGGCTGATGGGAAATTTCCTACTTAGAGTGATACATGCTTGGGTGGAGAAAGTAGTCACCTTACTTGACCTCACCATTGGATTGAGGTGATAGGCTAAAATTTCCAAATAAATTCACTCCATTGATTTGAACGTGCCATACTCCTTATAGTCAACCTTGTAACATCACTAGGTCTAGTCCTTCTTAGCCTTAGTATCACCCTTCATGGATAGTTCTACCAGTTGTGTCTTGGTGTTAGGCAACCCCAATGCTCATGTGATAGCTTCTACTAAGTAGGATACTTGAATGTCTTTGATTTTGATAATGGAACTAAACCTTCTATTATTTGAAAAGAGGTATGTCTCTCTCATGTACCACTTCCCACTGGATGTGATGATTGGCCACATGGGAGAGGTTTGTAGTTGAGTTTTGACATTTGCTAGAGCTTTCTGTAAGAATGGTCTAAAGTTGATCTCTTGAAGAACTGATGATTGAATTTCTTAGGACCTAATGATGTTAAGGTAGGCTTGAGTCAAAGTAACTTCAAGCCTTGGTATGGGTCTAGGCACTTCTCATTGTGATTGTTCTATGGGCAATTCTTATTTTAGAATTTGTTGAATAGATTCAACCTAGGGCTCCTTATGAAGAGGTCTCATTTCATGTGTTGCCTCTAGCGATTCTTAGGCTTTTTCTTGTTGGCCCCTTCTAGCATTAGGCCACTTCTCCCTTAGTTGAGAGGGTTTTCTTTCCTATGGGCATTTCTTTTTTGGTGTCATCTATAATCACAATGAGACCATGGGTTAGTAATCATTGTGTAGCATAAAGTAATTGAAATACCTTTATCTCTTAAGAATATTTACACTTGGCTAAGTTGTGATTATTCATGTGTTATTGTTAATAAGTCATCTTGGAGGTTGTTGGAAGGGTTAACTATAAAAAAAGGTTGATGTTTATATGTTATTAAAGTTATTAATCCTTTTGGGTAGATAAAAATATTTCCAAAAATTTTCATCAATTTTTCATCAAAAACGTTAATGTTTATAACCCCCATAATAAAGATCTTACCTTCAGTAACTACAGGGTCAAAGAATGAAGTGATTTGGAAAAAAAATTGAGAAGTTGTAACCTCTAGAAGGTTTTGGGCTTTGAAAATTACAAAATCTTCCTGTGTGTTATGAGAAAATGACAAAAAATTACGAAGTTCATGGTAGTATATATATAGCATGTATGCATTTCATCGACGAGGCCTCATCGATGGAGCCTCATCGATGTGGTTAGCTACGTTGAGGAGGCCTCATCGACGTAGCTGTTGACCACCGTAGATGATTGTTGACTTTAGTCAAACTTGTAAAATACAAAGAATTTTTCAATGAAATTAGGGTCAAATGAAAGCTCAAAAGGCCAAGAACAATATGAAAACATGAAAAGAGGTTTTTGGAGCTTATAAATTCAAAAACTTGATTCGGGGGATAAATGAATGAAAAGGTTAAGGATTACTAAGTGGAATACTCAATGGAATAATGTCAAAGGTAAGGAACCATAACTAATCAAATCAAAAGCTATGCAAGTGGATCCTCCCCATAGCAGGCTCATACCTTTGTTGCCCTTGCATAACCTCAACCAAGGAGTCCATGGGTTCCATAATTGATTTATGTTTATGAAAAGTTAAAGACCAATAAGAAAGAATCTATCCAAGAATTCCAACACATCAGACCAAGACATAGAGCATAACATAGAATAAGATAGTGAGGTGAGTTATGGTAGCATGGATGAATGATAGAGAAGGTGAAATGGAGCTTCAAATTAAGTTCATAAGAAGTCCCTTGTGGAATTTGTGTTTAAAATAACCGAGGAAGATCCATCCTCAGTTCGAACCAAAACCATCCACTTTCAATGACTTTGCATCACCACCCTAAGATCAATCCACCCACATGAAACACAAGAGTGCTTCCACAAGGCAACCATCATTCAATAAGAATAGAGAAAAATAGAAATAGGAAGTGAGAGAGGGCCTTAGTTAAAAGGGACCTTCAAGCATAGGTACATGTCTTTCTAGTTTCATAACCAATGCTTGTAGCCCATTTATTTGTCCAAGGGGTGTGCTTTGAATTTCCATAATTTTTTTTGAAATGGGAACCACACCATGCAAGGACTTTATTTGTTGATTAAGTCTAAGGGATGTGCCTTGAATTCTAATCATTTTTTAGATGGGAACCACACTATGCAAAGACTTTATGTGACTTCATATTAGTAGTTGGAATGTAATGGTAAGAAATCTATGAAAAACACTCAAGAACTTAAGCAAGTAGAGAGTACAAAGAGTATTGAGTCCCCTTGAAGTTACAGCCTTTATAAACCTTTGAATCCTTCCTAATTCTAGAACTACCATGATCACCAATGAATTAAATTTTTTTTTTAATGACAGGGACCTCAAATTTTGAGAATAAGGAAAACCATAGAGTTTATTGGATGTATGGATGACATGGACTCACTACCTTTTCCATGAAAAATAAGCCATGTCAAAGTTATCAGACATCAAAATTCAAAAATAGAAACCAAACATTGACAATCACAACATTAAGCACAAACCATCATTACTAAATAGCAACAACAACACTATGTCCTATGATAATAAAGAAATTTTATTAGCAAAAATAAGGAAATATCACACTCAAGAAAAACAAAACAAAGTAAAATATATAAGAAACTATAAAATAATTAAGAAAGGATAAAAGGTACTAATGATGGTGTAAAATTAGAAGAATTTGAATATTCAAAAATTTGTAAAATAAATAACTTGTAAAGTAAAAAGTAGAAAAACTGAGAAGCCATATGGATTGTTAGCATGGATGGCCATCTCCCTCACAACTAAGTTGGAAGAAGGAGATATGAGAAATAGAATGTGGTTGTCCATTCATCAAGGTGATTATTGCATTAGCCTATCTTAGTTCTAGAAAAGGCTTTACTTCTTGCATGTTGAGCAACTACTTTTTATTTGGGCTTTTAGGTTTGTAAATTAACATGGCCCCAAAGAAAAATGTTTGATTAATTATATAAGGTTCCTCCCACAATGTTTGGAATTTTTCCCTTTAGGGTACATGTGCAAGGTTTCAATAGAGGATCTTATCTCCTAGTTGAAGTTTTACTTTCCTAATTTTGAGGTCATGACATTACTTGTTGAATGTCTTGTACACCTCATTCAAGGATAGGACCATTAATTGATTTTTATCTAGCACATTTAGTTTGATCAATATTTATTTTTGTGCTAGACTTAGATCAATATTTAGATCATAGGGTATTGAGAGTGTACAAATCTTGGATTGAATCAAGAGCATTGGAAGTTTTTTGTACACTAACTCATAGGGAAAATAGCAAATAGGAAGTTTCCATGTTGAATGATAAGCCCAGAGGGCATCATTAAGTTTGCACTCCAATCTTTCCAATCTTTCATGTTAGCATCTTTATGATCTCTTGGTTGGTTGCCTCTACTTGATCATTGGCTTTAGGATGGTAAGGTGTTATCAATTTATGTTCAACCCTCAAGCATTGCATTAACTTTTTAAAGTGACACCTATGAAATGAGTTACATTGTTAGATATTAGTGAACATGTCATCCCAAACCTATTTACAATATTTTGATGTACAATCAGTAATGGCTGCTACTTCTACCCATTTTGTGTAGTAGTTGACTACGAAGATAATATATGCCTTCCGATTGGACATAGGTGTGATAGAGCCCATGAAGTTAATGCCCCATATGTCAAAAGGTTCCAATGGCTGAATCCACTATTAAGGACCTTTCATGCAAGTGATCATCCCCCCATCTCATTGAAAATGTTAATAAGACTTAACGAATCAGGAAATCTGCACACACCTTGTAGAGGTATGCATTGATTTTGATAAAGTATTTATCCTGATGAAGAAATTATTGCTTCTTTCTAAAGTCAAAATATTTTGTCATCTCTTGAGTAAAAGGATATGTGATGATGCTATTATACCATGTTGTCTTTGTGGATGTTTGTTCATTTATTGCTCATCTAAAGAAGATTTTGTCTAGAAACTAATCAAAGAGTGGGCTCTCCTATTCTTTATTATTCCATCTTAAGTGAGAGAGGTGGTCAATGATCGCATTCTTGGTTCCTTTTTGATCTATCATTGTTAGATCAAATTCCTACAAGATCACAAGCCACCCTATGACACCAAGGCTCACTGTTGGCTTGTTCATGAGGAAGCAAATTGCATTGTGGTCTGTGTTCATAAAAAATTTGTAGCCAACCACATAGTACCTAAACTTTTCTAGAGCATAGACCATTGGAATTAGTTCCTAACTATGCTCCCACAATTTTTTGGTTCATGTAGTGGATATAATATGGGCATTTCTTATTGTCCATTTGCATGAGCATTTCTCCCAAGGCATAGTTAGATGCATCTATCATGATTTGCAAGGGCTTGGACTAGTCTAGTGCTCATAGGATTAGTGTTTATATGAGTTTCTCTTTTAACTATTGGAATGCATGTTTACATTCCTTGGTCTAGATGAAAGGTCCATCTTTCTTTCTAAGCTTTACTAATGGTTTTGTGATCTTATATAAATTCTCTATTAATTATCGGTAGTAGCCATTATGTCCAAGGAATTACCAAACATCTTTAATGATCTCTAATTGGCATATTATTCCTTGGATGACCGTCATCTTTTCTAGGTCTACCTCAATCCCCTTTTGAAAAATTTGGTGCCCTAGCACAATACCTTCTTGGACCATGAGAAGGCTCTTTTGCCAATTGAGCTATAAGTTTGTTTCAACACATCTCTTCAATATGTGCTCAAGGCAGTCCAAGACTTACTCAAATATAACTCCATAAGTGGAGAAATCATCCATGAATACTTTCACACCACTAACGATCTACTGTTGAAAAATACTAAGGACCAAGCATTGAAATGTTGTAGGGGCATTACATAGACCAAATGGCATCTTACAATATGTAGAAGTACCCTAGGGACTCATGAATGTTGTCTTTACTTGATCTTTTGGCACAATTTGGATTTTTTTATAGCCACTATAACCATCCAAGAAGATATAATAGCACTACATGGATATGGTATCCAACACTTGATCCACAATGCAAAATGATCTTTAAATGTTGCATATTCAACATCATAAAGTTGATGTAGACCTACCATTTGCCACATTTTTTTGGCATAATTACAAGTGGTCTAACCCACTTATTATCCACGATAGGATAGATGAACCCTACCTTGAGGAGTTGTTCAATTTTCTCTTTGACAATCTACTCCAATTTGGGATTTAGTCACCTTTGTGGCTATCTTCTTTTCTTCATGGCTAGGTTGATGTAAATGCAATGCTATTATATCCTTCGATCAATTCTTGTTAGCTCAAGATATGACCAAGAAAAGGCTATTGACCATTTGATAACCACCTTTAATAGCTTTTCTTTTTGTTCAAGAGCAAGGTTGGCATTAATTATGACTAGTTTACCATTGTTTAAAAATGCATGTTCCATACTAGCTAGTAAATGTTTTAGCTCTAGAGGCTCTTGCTTGAAGTTATCAGGGAATTCCAACTCTCCCCAATAGGCATCATCATCTTTGTCATAGAGTTGGGAATGAACTTGTCCAATTTTGTTCATGCCTTCAACATATACATATGTTAGGCTCTCAATTGATTCCATGTATAATGTGCTACTATTAGAGTTAGCTATCATCCATTGGGTTCCCTCCTGTTTTGTGGTTGCTCCATACAAACACCTTTGAATATTGATTTTTTATACATAATGATTGCATTCTTTAATGTATGTACTTTTGAAGGACTAAATCTTTTGCATGCAATTGCAACCATTATCATTGTACACAATGCATGAAATACGCTTCTTCTCTATTTTTCCAAATTTATTTTCTTTTGATATTTCTAGAGATAGGTCCCTTATGCCCATATGTGCATCGATCATGCTTAACCATGCCCTTCCCATAATGATGGAGAAGTTACTTTTGTAGTTTTCAACCTTAATTACAAAAAAATCAACAAGACAAGACCACCCACAAACTATGGTCATAATGTCCTCTACTAATCCTAGAGAGATAGTAGTTGATTGATCTACCAATTCTAGATAGATGTTGCTCTTCTTGAAAGGTGGTAGGTTCCAGACCTTGTACATGTTATGGAAGATGAGATTAACTCCAAAACTAGAGTCAAGAAGAGCTTTGCATGGCTCATGTATAGTGATCTACAAGTAAACGAGTGGAATTCTTTGATCAGATCTTTTTAGTGGAAAGATTATCAAATTTGATCCAGTAAAAAATAGCATGAGTTAGCATTATAGTGAAAATCCAATGTGGCATTTGATTTGAAGGATACTCAAAGGTGTTTGATGTATAGGATGAGGGTATTAGATATGCAGGATGGTCAACCAAACTAGATTGTGAGGGTTGGAGAGGATTGCTAGGTCAAAAGAAGGATCTTTTTTTGAATCAATTTTTTGAACCACTTGGCTGGAAAGCTATTTATACATGAACAACCCTTGTAGCATTTCTTTGTTGTAGCTTTGGAGGAATCTCATCCTGCATGGATGTAGTAAGAAGTAACTAGGTTGAAGGTGGAGGTATGTGTGCAAACAGATGTGAAAGATGGTATGGATATGAATTTTCCATCCTAGTAGATGGTGAATGTATTTGATGTTACTTTGAAGGATAATAGTGATGTTGAAATGAGGTATGACTTGAAAAACTTCTTAAGGATATGAGTTTCTAAACATAGTACCTGTATGGATCTAGTTGCCTATAAGGGTATTGTTGCCTTGGCTATGACATTCCTCACGATTGTAGTTGGTACCACTGTTGGTATTGTTCATAAGGTTGTGGAGGAGCTCCACTTGGGTGGTAAGCTTGTTGTTGATAATGGAACTACCTTGGATTCCCTTGAGGGTAAGGCAATCATCTAGGTGCTTACCTACATGCTAGTCAAGGATTCAATGCATACACCCTAGATTCTTATCAGTGTAACACCATAGGACAACATCCCTTTGAATGATCATATTGACAAATGTCACAATCAGTTTCATCATTAGAGTCAGTTTCCACAACTTCCTCTACTATTGCAGCTTTGCCCTTATCTCTTTGGTAGGCACATTTAGCTTCTTTTTACCTTTTGTGATTATGATTACTATTTTGCTTTTTGGATTCTTTAGCAATCTTCATAGCAATTTTAAATCTTTCATCCAAAAAGTACCATAATTTATGAACCTTTACCAAAATGTTAGAAATAGATTTTTGGATGAGTAAGGTTTTCTATTCACCACTTCATCGAGTGGTGACTCCTCTTTGTCACAAAATCAGACTTCCCATTTTCTGATGGAAGGGTCCCTATTATACTCTTCTACACTTTCCTTTTTTTGTAGCTTATCTTCTTCTTTTGCTACTTGTTCAGTTAGCCTTTGGATTTGATGAGCTATCAGTTTAGACAATCTTCCTTGGGCATACACCCCAAGAGTTCTTCTATTTTTTTCTCTAAGTCCATCTATGATGTGGAAAAGTTGTTCCCTCAAAGAATAACCATGGCAAGGACATTAGTGTAAGAGTGAATAGTATCTACCCATGGTTATGCAAGGGTTCATGTGTTTCCTATTCCTAGCCTTGGATACTCCTTCTTAGATTAGACACTCTAGAGTACATTCGATATTTGTCATTGAATAACTTGAACATGGTACTCCATCTACAAGTAGATTCTAGCTTCAAGGACTAGTACCAACTTTTAGCTTCCTTGATGAGTATCCTAGGAAAGAGTTTGAGTTTCTATCATTTACTTTCTATGTTCTATAAGGCACAGGCATGATGGAAAGCTTGTAGATGCATTTGTGGATCAAAGTTGTATCCCCCCTCAAATCTTGGGATATTATGCATGCCTAAGCACTTGATCCTACTATCTTTCATATGCTTGGTTGGAATTTTAGTTGCCTCTACAATGTTGAGCATGGTTCGAGTCACCAACAGAGGTTCATCATCATCACTACATTGATGATGCTGATGATGGTTTTAGCCACCCCTTCAATCTTGATGGCCTTCATGATCCTTATTATCTCATTGATCACCTTCATTATGATTATCTCAACAGTGACTTCTTTGAGAACCATCAAATGAAGAGGAATGTTTGGAATCGAATGAAGAGGATGAAGAGGAAGGTCAACCACCACTGCTACCACAGTGTCTACCATCACTTTTTCATTTATTATAGCCATCATCCTTAGATCCCTTGCCATTGTAATGCTTGCCCATGTCCCTACCTTGGCTGTCACGTTTTCCTAAACCTATTTTATGAATAGTGGATCGCAGGTTCAAGTTCACACCCTTGTCACCAATAAGAAGGGGTGGAGAATATTCATGTTGAGAACCTTCAAAGGGGGGATCCTCATTATCATCTTTATCTAGTAGAAACAAGGGATTAGTGTAATGTGTTTTCTTTGTAGCCTCATGAAGTTTCTCTTGATGTTGATCTCGCTTGCATTGTGTTTTGGTAGGATAGTAGTTCCTAGTATCATAACCATTTACAATGTACTCTTCGTGAAGATCTAAAATGTTCAACTTCTTAAGGGTTTGAAACATCATCCTAAGCATAGATCAATCAGGAGGCAAGACGATGTTACCCTTCATATCACACCATCATAGCTATTCATCTTGATGTAGGATGAAGGTGAAGTCTAGTACATACTCATTTGGATGAGTAGATACCACTTCACACTCTTTTGGATTTGGTGGCTTAACATATTTGTGTTTGTGATAATAAGAAGACATTTTGCAAAACAAATAAAATTATTAGTGTTCTTTTATAATTCTATGTATAGTGGGAATGATATTGACCTTGAGGTTCATACAGATATTAATGGTGTTCACTTAAACCTAAATAGCACATGTTTCAATAAACAAAGTTCCCAGCAATGGCACCAATGATGAGTAGCAAGGTACCCCTATGCACAACCATATGAATCACAAAATGTTCACATATGATTTGGTTGAATTCCATGGATTTTATCATTTTCAGTGCACTAGTCTTCTAGGAAATGAATCTTGCCTTAAGGTCAATCATTGTCTTCCAAATTACACTTATGATGTACACTGGTATGATTAAGTGTAATTCAGGCATAATATTTTTATCATTTTGTAGTTTTATGGTTTTGGTACTTAAAGAAAAATAAAGTAGTTAGACTAACTAATTATCAAATGTCTAACTAGTCCTAACATAAGCATCTAGTCCCACTTTCTNATTAAGTGTAATTGAGGCATAATATTTTTATCATTTTGTAGTTTTATGGTTTTGGTACTTAAAGAAAAATAAAGTAGTTAGACTAACTAATTATCAAATGTCTAACTAGTCCTAACATAAGCATCTAGTCCCACTTTCTGTACACATCCTGAACCCATGTATCCACTACTGGGTGACCAAGCACTATGCTACTAGTGATATCAAGTAATAACGTTGTTGGGATTACCAAACATATATGTGTTACACTCGAAGTGGTTATACTTATGTCTTTAATCTATCTTGCTTAATCATTTTATGAACTTAATTACTGAAAGCATTTAATAAATAATTAAAAGCATTAAATAAATAATTAAAAACATTAAATTCATAAATAAAATATTTAATCTATTCAAAGTGTTGCAAGGTTTATTAGAAAGATTATCTTTATTGCTACACACATTATCATGCTCAGGTATAACAATGCTTGAATAAAGATTTGTACACTCAATGACTCATGTTGTGGGCACTCGAGAGAAAAATTCTAACTTTCAAATGGAAAAATTGCAAGAGCTTTGCTACAACTAAAATATCTATTGTCATAAGTGTTGTTGGTAGGCATGTATTTATAGCTAAAAATAGAAACTGTGTCGATAGGGCCTCATCAATGCATGATATAATGCATTGACTAGGCCTCATTGATGAGGCCTAGTGAATGAGGCTGCGTTGAAAAGGTTTTCATTGATGCAGCCAACCAAACTACGACTCATTAGTATGTATACTAATAGACTAATTTGATTATCCAATAGTTAATCTGTAAACTTAAGAGTATGATGGTAAGTTGAGAAAGGAGATACTCATCACTTAGGACATGAATTTATTCACACCTATACTTAGCTAATATTTTAGATGATTGGAATTTCAAGCAAAGTTATACATGTAATACATATACTACTAAACTTGTAACTTGATATAGTAAAAATAGTAAATTTAATTTTTCTCTAAGAGATCTACTTTTTCTCACAGAATTTAATATCTATAAAATTCCATTATGAGAATTTTAAATTACCTCCAGTTTTCTTAGCCGATGCTAAACTTTCTAGTTCTTCTATTGATATGAAAAAATAACATCTGTGAGAACTAAATGTTGTGAAAATAGATTCTATATACTTAATAGAACCAAAAAGACTAACAATTTCTTGTTCAACATTATAAGAAATTAATAGAAGATTAAATAGATTGATAAAACATAAAACTTTAAAGTATTATTCAAATAGGACATTAAAATTTAGAGTTCACTTTTAACTAACTAACACTACATACATATATATATATATATATGATCCTCTATTTAGGGTACACTTCATCGAAGCATCACCTAGCTAAATAAGCAAAATAATAATAATAATAATAATACCTAACATGATTGACTTAAATTTTATGCTTTTGCATCATATCATTAACCATAAAGAAAAAATTTGATGATGATTTCTGTATTCTAAAATTTGAATACACACATATTATTGTATAAGATCAATAATCAATTTCTCATATACATCATTAAAAGAATGTGCTACAAAGTTTTTCTTATCATTCTTTAAATTTATATTTTAAGAATCAATAGAAATGTTTTCATTAATAGAAGGAGAAAATGTTTAAGGATCAATAGGATCTCCCATAGGGAAATGATAATTTTATAGAAGTTAGATTTTCTAGAGAAAAACTAAAGAGAGGAAAATTACATCTATTGGAAAAAGATTGAAGAAAGAAAAATTAGACCTAAGGATCATCACCTAGATCCATAATGCTCATCCCACTAAGTAGGGTATTGGGAGGGTTGGTGCATGAGTGAAAGCCTACCCTCTTTGTGTGGTTGTATCTATGCTTGAACTTAGATATTTGAATTAAGAAACAAGTATCTTACCATCACTCAAATGATAGTCCCTAGAGAAAAATTATCCTTGCTAAAGAAAAATCAAATCTACTTGTTCTAGATCATACAAATATGTAACTTATAATGAAATAACTAATAAGTTAGCTCTCATTAGTGGTATCTTGATAAACTTAAAGTATTTAAACTATCTTACTAATAAAATTTTTTGATGTAGCATCATCTTCCTAGTGTAGCTATTCCATTCTTAATGGGTTAAGAGTTTAGGTGTGTGAGGGATTTGATGGAGATTTACTATGATTAGTTATCTAACTATTGTCATACTATCTAAATGTATTTTTTTTGTCATGATATTAATAGATTTACAATTTAATCTATACTTTAGCCATCATTATATTTTTTTATAATGTCTAATATATTATGTTAGCTATATGTTTCAAGATGTACCTGTAGTTGTAAGGAAGGGGTTATTGAAGTGGATGTTGATATTCTAAAGAATAACTATAAGTATACTATAAGAATTATAGCCAACATGTGGCATTACAAGAATTATAAAAGAATATAATGATTAGGCAACCAATTAGAATAATGATAAAATTCTTATTTCTGAAGTCATAAGTCATGGTTTCAAACAATAAGATGTTTACCTAGTGGTAAGACTCTTAATTTGAAAGCTCCAAGTGATAGATTTAATCTTAGTAGGCAATGTTGAGTTATAAAGTTATACTTGGACTATATATCTTAGGTTGTAACTATATTACAATTATTTCAAGGTTCCAACATTCCATAAGAGATGGGTTTAAGCTTGAGTGGAACCACTCAAAAGAGGTTATGCTTTTGCTTATTCAACAACCCTTCTAGGATCCCACTTTAGAAAAGTCAGTATTAAGCCTCTAGGTGATGATCCTTCTTTTATAGAGGAATATAATGATGCCTCAAGTATTCTTTGAACTAGTAACCTCTTGCTTAACAGGGAAATAATTTGAGCTAGCTATCACTAGTATGGATGTACCTGTAGTAAAATTATTTGAAGTTTTAACATCTCCCTTTTCATATCCTTAACATTCCAACCTACCCCCAGTTTCCCCATGAATCTCCTTTCTTGGAACGTTCGAGGCCTTACTGATAGGCTTCGACGGAAGTGAGCAGGCAACTTTATATCTAGCCTTAATTTGACTTTTGATTTCATTCTCCTTCAAGAAATTAAGATTTCAGCCGACCTTTGATCCTATTCCGCCCATTGGTTTCTTACTCACTTCTCACTCCTAGCGACATCCCATGCAAGTGGGAAAGGAGGAGCGGCCATTCTCCTCTCACCCTACTAGAAAACTAAAATCCTTCAAAGTGGTTTTGATTCTGGGCATAGAGTTTCCTGGGCCACCTTCTCATCCTAGCATGGCCCTTTTGGCATTTGCTTGATATATGCCCCAAATGACTCCACAAAATGGGCTCTCCTTTGGCATGAACTTGCAACTTCTCTCCCCCCAATACCTTGGATATTCAGAGGAGATTTTAATATGGTAGAATTCCCTCAAGATAAGATCAGAGGGGAATTTCTTTAATTGCCCAATCTTGAGTATTAGGCCTGGTCTACATTTAAGAAAAGATTTTACCTCTCAGACAGGGTAGACAACTCCACGTGCATTCTCCCCCATAGATTTACTTGGAGCAATCTCCATCTAGGACAAGCTCACATCTATAGCAGGTTAGATAGGTTCTATTTCTCCACCCTCTCCTTTTGGCAAGCTTTCTCTGCCACTACAGTTCATCATCATGCCACCTTATCCGACCACCTTCCTATCTCCATATCTATCAAGATTCATGGTAGCCCTGACCGACAAAAATTCCATCTTTTCAGACTACACAACAACTATTTTTCTTCCCCCACTGCCCAACTTCTTCTCTCCAACCTTTGGAATGCTGAACCTAGGCCCCTAAATTAGACGGGTTGGATTAATTGGTGGCATCGTGCTTCATGTCGAGTACGAAACTTCGCTCGTTCATATGGTAAGACCATGGCTGCTCAAGCCAAACTTGAATACAACAAAATTCACCTCACTATTGAGCATCTCACTAACAAACTAGCTCAAGATCCCTTCAATACTCTAGTTCACGAGGAGCTAGCTAGAGCACGCGTTGCCTTCCAACATTGGGAAGTGTACCGAGCACAAAGTGCCTTAACTAAAAGTCGGCTCACTTGGTTAAATATTCAAGATGAACACTGTAAGGAATTTTTTAAATATCTTAATGCTGCTTCCCCTTCGCATGCTATAGACAAAATCTCATGTGAGGGTACCACCATTACTGACCACAATAGTATCCTCTCTTTTCTTAAGAACCACTACGAAACCCTTTTTGCTGCTACCCCAATGGACATCTCTTCGTTCAAGGCTGCCACCCCTGATTATCCTCGCCTTATTAATCCTACTATGCTACAAAGCCTTGACGCTGATATCACTCTAGCGGAGCTACAGGAGGCTTGTTCCAAGTTAAGTCGAGGAAAGGCTCCTGGTTATGATGGGTTTCCAGTAGAATTTTTTCAAAATCATTGGGATTTGGTTGGCAAGGATCTTTTGCAGGTCATTAACGAGGCTCTCTTAACTGGTTCCCTTGGGCCCAATCTAAATCAAGGGGTAATTCGTCTCCTCCCCAAGTCTGGGGATCTAACCGATATCTCCAATTGGCGTCCCATAACTCTTCTCAATGTAGTGTATAAAATTTGGGCGAAGTGCCTTGCCTTACGGCTGAAAAAAATTCTCGGTCAGATCATATCCCCTCAGCAAACAGGATTTGTTCCTGGTAGATATATTTTAGACAATGTGGTAGCGGCGTGGGAAGGTCTCAAGTGGGCTGAGGATGATGGACAAGATATTCTCCTAGTGAAACTAGATTATGCCAAGGCTTATGACAACATTAAGTGGGATTTTATCTTGCAGACTATGACCAAACTGGGTTTTGGACCCAAGTTCTTGCATATGGTGAAATGCTTATTCTCAGATGCTACTGCAAGAATTGCCACTACCTTCGGCATTACCTCTCCCTTTCCAATACATAGGTCTGTGCGCCAAGGTTGTCCTCTCGCCCCCTATCTCTTTATCATTGCATCAGACTTTCTTTGTCATCAAATTAACCTGGACATTAAAACTAAAGTTCTCACTGGGGTTAGCCTTTCCTCCTCTCAACAACAGCTTCTCAATATGCACTTTGCCGATGACTCCTTTTTTCTAGTTCAAAACATAGCCACCAATTTGCACTGCCTCTTATCAAGGGTGGAGCAATATTGCACACTCTCAGGTTCCATAATTAACTGGAATAAATCCTCTGTTTATAGATTTAAGGGCGATTACAAACATGTGACCAATTATAATTGGAAGCAGCTTCAAGATCAAGACATCGTTAAGATTCTAGGAATCCCTTTCCACTTTAGAGGCTCAACATCTATCCATTGGGAGCAAGTTATTCATCAAATTCAAAAGAAACTCGACAAATGGAAAACTAAACCCCTCACACTTGCGGGTAAATACCTTGTTTGTAAGTCCATATGCACGTCCACCCATGTGTATTACTCTTCGTGTTGGGCCCCCTCCCAAGCTGCCTACCAGAAGCTAGAACGGTTATTCTGTGACTTTATGTGGTCCTCCAAGGACACTCAAAAAGGCTTTCATTGTGTCTCTTGGACTATTGTTACTCTCCACAAGAATAAGGGTGGCTTAGGCCTTTTGAACTCCTATAAGCAAGGAATTACCCTGGTTGCTAAGTGGTTGGTACAACATTTAGATGCCTCAAATATTATAGGGACCCTCCTCCAATTAAGGCTTCATCAAGCATTTCCTAAAAATAAGCCCTTCTAGAAAGACATCCATTTCGTTAATTGGATTCTTTCCCCCCTCACTATCATTCTTCCAGGATCTCATGTTTTCAAAAGCATTTGGAGGTCCTGGCAAATTGTACACACTCACATAGACTAGACTAATGTTAAAATCAACCCTACTATCCTCTCTAAAGTGTGTCCATGGTGGTTACCTCTGTCACTTTCTCCCCTTGCTACCACAAATGCTAAGGTGGCTACCTCGTGGTATCGAAAAGGTGTCATTTCCTTGAATTGTCTTAGGCTGGCTAGTCATTGGATTTCAGGGGTTGAGTTTAACATTTTGTATGGGGAGTCGGCTGCAATGAAACATTGCCTAGTTCAGATTTACTCTTTTCTCCATGGTCACTGGCACCTGGATGTTACAGTGCAAAGCCTTTTTCATGGCCTTCAATGGCTTAATGGGGTTAAACTCTTGCCCTCTCGGCCATCTGTTCCCTTTCATCTCATGCACGAACCATCTGAAGTCATTCAACGTTGCAATAAATATTGGCACAAACAAGAGTCAGAAACATTTTGGATCCCTCTCTTCCAACTTATTTGGAAACTTCCGACCCTCCCCAAAATTAAGCAGTTCCTTTGGTGTCTTCTCCACCATGGTCTTCCTATCGGAAAACATCTAGAATATCTTGGGATTCCTAATCCCACTTGCCCTCTATGTGGTGGATAAGATGACCTTTTCCATGTGTTTTGGCAATGTTCCTTTGCTCAACATGTGTGGTAGTGGACTTCTAAAGCTTTTCCATCCTACAAGCTATCTCAAGAGGATGCCATATTCGGATTCTTGAACATTACTTCTACTAATCTTAATTTTTGTTGAAAGTTATTAGGCCTACTATTTTATATTATATTTGGAAGTGAAGATGCAATGTTCTATTTCAAAAGACAGAGTATTCTAACAAATGTTTGCTTACCAGGTTGGAGATGTTGCAGATCTTTGCTTCCAAGCATCCAGTTTGGAGATGTTGGAGATGTTTGCTTACCAGGTTGGAGATGTTGGAGATGTTTGCTTACCTATTTTCAACTCACATCTCAAGCATCCAAGTTCAATCTAGACAGTCATCAATTGGTTCATCTCCTGCAGCTATGGGAAAGACCTATGTGTTTCAGTTACACTTAGCATCAGTAATCTTTGCAAGGAAGTCTTCCCTTTTATTATGTGGATTCACCATTGGCATTCCCTCTATCCTTAATTGAGAGCTCTTTGCATCATCTAATTCTATGTCATTCTATTTTGTAAAAAGCTAGTCTATGCGAACATTTGGTTGTGCCCCAACTTGGGGTACCTCCTCTAATACTCGTTTATTTCTAAGGTGTTTCCCGAGTGTCATTCACGATGCTCTCAGTTTTCCCCTTCCCTTAACCCTATGACTTTTTATTCAAGTTGTTGTAATTGATGCACCTTTAATTTCAATAAAACTTCTTTTCGGGGTCCGACCAACCCCCCCACCCTCCTTAACATTCGTTCAAGTGGCATGTATCTTAGCATATCCTTTGAAAAATCAAATCTATCTTGAAAAGAATCAATTTTGTAAAGGGGGGTGTTGGGAAAGAAATATTTTTTTTAGTAATATTTACTACTAAGAGATATAGTTAAATTAGAACTTTATAACTTAGCTTTTCCTTTCAAACTTGAAGTCAAAACATGAAGTTTCCAAATTAAGACTATTACAACATACAATGCTAACACCTCATTGTTGGGCCTCTTGGACATCAAAAAATGAATAGCAATTAAAAAATTCAAATGACATCAAATCATTAACATAGAAGAGAGAATTTAAAGAAAAACCCAATGGTTTTGAGAATATCTTTTTAAATTTTCATCTTTACAACTAATCCTGAATAATATCTTCTTTAAGCTAGGAAAAGGATCAAGTCTTTCCCTTATTCAAAAGTTCCTTCATGGGTTTTACCTTCTTACTAAAGACTTTCTTGTAAAGAGAAGAAGAATCCTCTCTTCAAAAAAAAATAAAAGTAACAAATAGAAATAAGAAAGAAATTGCAATAGAAGTTGATAACTTTCATAACTTGAGTCCACAAGATAAAAAATGAATTAATACTATAAAGGTATATCTAAAAAAAAAATATCTTTAAGAGTATGACATTTAACTCATGAAGAGAAATCATTGCTATACTCTTGTTTTTGGAAAATTACATTGCATTATTTTCAATTTTTGTAAATATTAAGTAGAACATTTATAACTTAGCATAAGTTGATTGAATCAAAGCCATAATTTAAAGCTTCTTATTTTAGAAAAAGAAAATATTATGATCTTAATTATAATTATTTTATATTGGAAATTTCTTAAATTAAAATTTTTGGGAGGTATTAGAACATGAAACTTTTTTTTATGAAGAGGGTGTTGGAACCCAAAATATTTGTTTTAGTAGGGGTTTTAGAACCTAAAATGAGTGAAACATAGGTGTACCTCAATATTTATAGAAGTTTATAACTTAGTGCTACCTAATAGAATCAAACATGTGACCTAGGGAAGACCCATACTACTAAGCTAATACCTCATTGTTGAAATAATTTCTTTTAACAATATCTACCCTAATGTATTAAGCCAAATTATAACTTTATAATTCTATATTGCCCATCAGAATCAAATCAATAACTTAGACTTACTAAATTAAGATTCTCACCACTAGGCTCATACTTCATTATGAGAATTTAAATATCTAGGAAGGCGGTGGTCGAACTCCAACATCTTTTTAATAATATTTAACTAGAAGATATGTATTCAAATTAGAATTTTATAAGTTAGTATTGCCTTCTAAAATTGAACCCATAATTTGGAGCTTCCAAATTAAGAGTCTTACTACTAGGATTAAGTAATAGTTGGCTTAATTGGTTAGCTCATTATCTTTTTTGGTAAGAGGATTTGAGTTAGAGTCACACTTAGGTATTAATACATTCATGTATAATTTTTCTAAAGTAAGATATTGGCTATATATGTTTTGGGGTATACTTATGGTCATTCCCAAAACATATAGCCAACATCCTACTTTATAAGAATTATACAAAAATACAACAATGCTTCATGTATGAGTCAAACTAACCTCTTGCCTAAAGTAATAAGCTAACCACTTGAAACACCTACACAATTGAATCACCTATCACTAACAAAGGCACACCATGACCCTACCTCCACCCCTATAAAGCAACAATAAAAAGAGTTATAATATAAGAATTAAAGTTTGGGAAAAAGAAAAACCGTGTTTGCATATCTTAGACACGGCTTCCCACCGGGGCTGCATGTTCATCGTGGCCATTTCCAGCTCCACCAGTTAGTGATCTCCTTCTTTGGAGCACGAGGGATGTTGCAACGGTGACTTTCTTGGGTTTCCGAGCGTACCAAATTTCACAAGTAGAAACCGTTGTACCATCCATGTGTCCACACCCATTGACCATTTCCCAGCCAGGCAGCCTGCATGTTGCTAATTGTAACTGTATTTGAACATGGACATACGTTGATGCCCCATCCACTAACAATGCTGCTGTTCTCCGATGAGTTCCAGAACAATGCTGGTAACGCTGGCTTTCAGAATCCCCAGAAGCAATTCTATCAACGGGTACGCAAGTATTCTGATATGGCCTGGGCCGCAGGTAGAATCACTTGTGGTTATTACACTTGAATAAAGGTCTTGCCAACCTACATTTGTTCTCCTCCTGTTAGCTAGATTTGTGTCTTAGGCTTTGCTTTGCAAATGTTCAGATCTGTTATTATGTTGACCTCCCATCCTCAAATAATCGTATGATTCATATCTGTTACCACGCTGCTTTCGTGAACCAGTAATCATTTCTGTTATTCACTTGATTTTCTATCCTATTTTGCTTAGTTTCTGCTCTCCGAAAGCTCGGATTCGTTCTCAAGTTGGTTTCCCTTCCACTTAACCCTATTTAGTCCTATGGCCGTTATTTCTATCTGAGCAAATGGATCTTCAAATTTCTGGGGACAATCTGATTTTAGAGGGTTTCTTCTTTTTCATTCAGAGTTTCGAGCACTTATTTTGGCCGAGAGGCCAACTCATCCCGTTTTGGCTGAGAGGCCAACTCGTCTTGCAGGAGGATAGGGGGTAAGGGGGAGTGCATTTATCACTCTCCAAGTAACACCCTCCACATCATGCGCCACGTAAGACCCCATGAAATAGGAAAAAACATGAATCAAAGAGCCACACCTTTCGTATTCTCGTATTTCCATTGCACATAATGTGAACTAAAAAGCCATAGCTTTTCGTATTCCCACTGCACACATAAAAAAGCCAACTGAATCAGCTTCAATGACGCCAGCTTTGGAGCTTTGCTGGAGTGCTGGAAAGGCACCTACGATGGTGGTCCATACTTCAACTACAATAACAAGCTCATCGACATGCGCTTCTTCAACCAAGGAAACAATAAGGTAGTAGGCTAGTCAGTTGTTGCTACATCCTCACTCAACATCGAGGATTACGACATGCACACATCATCAACAATCGTTGACAACACCGTGGTCAATGCCAACATGCTCGGCTATGCCAACAACACTATCTGCAACATGACCTGGCTTGCACGGATTGCCATCTACAAGGTCTGGTCATACTGTGGCTGCTTTAGCTATGACATCCTTGCAACCATGGATGCCACTCTGTCTGATGGCATTGACATACTTTTGCTCTCGCTTGACAACAACCCATAGCAGTACTACACCAACAGCATCGCCATCGGTGCCTCTACCACTACAGTCCATTGCCATGTCTTCGTCGCTTGCTCAACCAAAAAATCCAGACATAGCACTGACATTGCCTCAAATCTCATGCCCTAGATCATGGCCATCATTGCTAGCACCCTTGACCGTGACTTCCTGGTCATCACAGTGCTCACCGATGGCAGTGAGTATGTTGAAACCTCACTCTACTCTAGGGAATTGCTACTGAAAGATCCAAATCTTACACTTATCTATGTTGGAAACACCAGCCAAAATGACGACGAAAATGCAAACTTCTACACATATGGTAGCTTGGACCCCGGAGGTAGAGGTATGAATCATAATACAATTTTTGTTACAATAACTAAAAGATCTCTTCATTTAGGTTTCTATTTTTTTTGGATAAAATTTATATATGAATTAGGCCAATATGTTTTTTGAGTAGCTTTGTTTGAATGTATGTTTTAAGCATAAAATTTTGCAAGTAGGGGTAGGATGAGGGGTACAGCCAAAGACATTCAAGGAAGGATGGTAATGGCTACAGTTGAAGCGGTAGCTTGAAGGGAAGGGTCTTCTAAAGTTTCTGTGTCAATAATAGTCTTTGGTTATTGGAATATCTTTCTAAAACCAAACTTTCTACCAGTTTTTTTATGTGTGTTTTTGTTAATTTTTTATAATAAATTGTAACATGTTGAACATTACATTTTGATAATTTTGTACAATTTTCATAGTTTCACTTCAAACTAAGCTCTTCTATCATCAATACTTAGCATGCTTTTCTATACATTTGCATTCCCAATGCAAAAACATTCCAAAGTTTGCTTCTATTCTTTTTTCAATGTTTTTTGGAGTGGTAGAAAATTTTGAAATTGTAATTTTCTACTAATATTTTGATTAATCTTCTTTTGCTACATTCTTTTTCAATGTAAAGGAACATTTGTAAGTTCATTTTCTATTTATCTCATTGTATATTTTGTGTAGGTTTTATCATTTCTATGGTTGTGCTTTGAAATTCAGCAGTTACCATGGAGTAGATGCGTTTAGTTGTTATGATTGTGACTACTTTTTTGTTTGCAATATGCATTTTAATAAAATGCAAAAGAGTTAGCATGTTTGCTAGCACATGAAAATTATTAGCCAATTTGAGATGTCAGCCTCACTTTGGTCATAATTTTAACAATTTTTCTTGCTTATTGGAAGGACTTAAAGAGTTCAAATTTGATAATCTCTTCTTACCTTCTCACATGCAGTGAGGATTTTTCTTTATGTACATATTCTTTGATTAATGAAATCTAATGGATGATATGTTTGTTAACTTGGTAAATTTTAAAAATGAGAACTTCTGCACCTCTGGTAGGCTAGACCCTAGAAAGATCTCTGGCAAGATCATGCTATGATGATCCTAGCCAATGTTGAGGAAAACAACGATAAGCTCTCCGTTGATGCACATGTCTTGCCATAATCATAAATAACCAATTATTTATAAATCTCCCCTAGCCAAAGAGTCACTATAGGGGAGCCAATGATTATATTTATCCCGGTTATTTATAATCTCGGTTATATATAATGATATATTTATAACCATAAACATAAATTATATATAATGATTATAAACACTTCATCATAAATATAGTCGATTATTTATAATCATTTCACTATATATATCTTATGGATAATGTTAACTGAGATATAATCATTATGGGTTAACATTAAGAATGAATAAATAATATCTCTAACATTATAGATTATGAGTAATATTTCATCATATCTTGGCTTTATTTATTATGAAATGTTTAGCATTCAAATGAATATTATAATCCATAATATCTCAAATTATAATTATGGATTATTGCTCTAATTATAATAATCTCATA